>OZ026811.1:6886519-6972912 GCA_964023185.1 Macaria liturata | reverse complement strand
GGCGCTCACCACGCCGCTCAAGGACTCTCCCTTCGTGCCCTCCGTCCTCACCATGAAGCCCGACAGGTCTCCCATCAAGCACGAGTTCCCCCCCCTGTCTCCGGCTAAACCGGTAGTCACCACCGTTTTCGAGGAACCTCTGAAGGCGGAAATTTTCGAAGAACCCAAACCCGAGATGGATTTGACGGCCAAGGAAGAGATGAAGCCTGAGAACGATTTCGACGAACCGGACTTTTGTAAAATCGAGAAAGTTCAAGAAATGCTGGAGAAGATAGAAGAGCCGGCACCCGTTAAGTCGGAGCCGGAAATAAAAGAAGAGAAGAAAGAGGAGCCACCGGCGCCTGTCGTTAAAGAAGTCGTGGAAGAGAAAATAGAAAAACAAACTCCTATCAAGGCGATACCCACCAAAGTGATCGCTCCCGTCGCGCCTCCCAAACTAGAAGAGAGAAGAAGAAGTAGATACAATTCTGAAACTAAATTTGCTCCCGAAACTAAATACACCGCGGCGGACATCAGAGCCCTACTCAACAAGGAAGAGAACTTCTCTGACGATGAGAAGGACAAGTCCGAGTCACAAGAGAAGGAGGAGAAGAAAGTCAAAGAGAAAGAGGAGCCCAAGATGGAGGACGAGAAGCCTCTGTCGGTGCTGTGCAAGGAGGTGGCGGCCGCGGCCGCGTGCCACGACCGCTCGGCGCGCGCCAGCCGCACCTGCGCCGGGCAGGACTCGCTCGACGACAAGACGGACGACTCGCAGGACAAGATACAGACCACCTCCGCTAAAGAGAAGAGGAAAATGGTAAGTGTAAGTCTATTTCTATCGTTCCTATCTCACGCCACCCGCTTTGCATCACAGCTTTGCTAATCCATTTTTCAACATGATTCTATAACTTTTTATATGTTTCAGACGCGAGAGGAACGCAAAATGGAAGCGATAATGAAGGCGTTTGAGCGAATGGAAAAAGCGGAGCAAAGGAAACAGGAAGTGAAAGAGCGGCAGAAAAGAAGAGAGTCAGATCCTCATCCCAATTCCATAGACAGAGATGACGAAGAAGATGTACAATGCCTCACCAAGAGGAGAAAGAGGTGAGAAGAGTTTAAGCAGTTAATAATCTCAATTCAAAGTAGCCTTGAAACACAGTTGTTAAATCATTACTATTTTTTTCATAAGTATTAGGCGGCTATTATCCCTCTGGATCTGGCCTTAGACAGAGCTTGTAGAGTTGGAAACTTTGCTATTCATAAAATCTTAACAATATTTTTGTCAGCGCAAGCCATGGTCTCGTGTCAGCAACCTTTTATGTCTTTAGTTGGTTAGCTTTGTCCATTGATAATGAATGTGTTGTGGTCCAGACGCAAGGGCCGGGCGCGCACCACGTCGCAGTCCGCGCGGCGGCGCCTCAACTCGGCCGACAGCGACCTGGTGACGTCAGGAGACGAGGCGCCCCCAGCCACGCCCCCGCGCGCCCCGCCCCCGCCGCGCCGGGACAGCGCGGCACCCGGCGCGGACACCGACAGGCCTGCTGATACTTCCAATGAGGTGATTTACTACGACCTGAATTAATGTCTAATACACCGGGAAAATGCGTCAATAAAAAAATATATTTGCATGTGTTTTGAGACAAAACAAATGTACCATCTGTTGTTGATTTGTGTTTATTGGTTAGTTGGTTGTAATATATGAAAATACACTAGAACTAAATTAAGAATAACTACATAGCTATGAATATGTGTATCTACTTGATGTAAACCTAACTAGTATATAAACTCTGATAATAATGAATATTACTTATAATAAAATAAGTACTTCCTAATTATACTTGTGTTTGCAGTATTGTTCAGTTTAGACAAAAAAATTATAAGATTTTAGCCTGTAATTTATGTTTTAGGAGTTGGGTCTCAGTTCAGCATGTTTACTGGTAGAAGCTGCAGTGGGATCTGTCGAGTCCGCCTTCAAACTACCCAAGACAAAGAAAACTATGGCCACGGAATGGATCGGTCGGTCGCCTGAACGAACGCCTTCACCTTACCGGTCTCCGTACAGACCGTCTCTAGTGTCCGCGCCGTCCTTGGAGAGCCTAGTTCGAGTGGCGTCCACCATGATAGGAGACCTCAGCGGGCAGGCAGATACAACGGAACACGACGATCCAGAAACACCCGCCTCCCCGCCTCGGACGCCCGGCAGAGATCGGAACAGGCCTCCGAAGAAATCTAGAAGGATTACAAGAAGTACCCCGCCGGCTGAAGTACCGGAGGCCACGCACCAGACCCTGCCCCAGCACAGCGCCAAGAAGCGCTGGCTGAGGCAGGCCATCAGCGAGGAGAGCGACCCGCCCACCACAGGTATCTATGTACTCCACCACTGCTCTGTATGTTTGTATTGCTTGTTAGATAACGCTCTATCTGTTGTCTCAAGTAGAACCATTTGTTGCAGAGTCTCCGCCGAGCGAGATGATCACGCCCTTGAAGAAACGGAGGCTGGCGCGCGAGTCTCTGTCGTTAGAACAGAACACCGTGCCTGTAAGTCACACTCACACAGATATGGTATTTCCCTCTACTTGTGTCGAAACTAAACGTGCGTTGTCTACACAGTGTACAGATGAAACGTCCCCGGTGCTGACGTCCGAGGACTCGCCCGTCAAGGACGACCAACACACCAACCGACAATACACAGTGAGAAATATTATGGACAGCATTTATGGACGCGACCGGACGCGGTCGGACAGCGGGCAGGGCTCCGACGACCAGTGCAACTTGATGGACAACGACGTGCTCAACGTCAATATCAAGGGACCGCACGACAGCGAGGACATTAGGAGAATAATCGGAGTTCCGACGCCCGAGGACGAGACGCCGCCTGACATACCCAAGCCGGACTTCCGGACCAACAACAACAACGTGGAGCTCGAAGAAAGCAACTACAACAAGGCGGTGCCCATGGAGATCGACACCACGATACCGCAGCCCAAGATACAGGACACCAGAGACATCGACGGTAACGATCCCAGAGTAGACAGTCCCAACGAGAAGATCAGCAGCTGTCAGTCCGCGGACACCAGCGGCAACTCGTCGCCGCAGCGGGACGAGATGGACGACATCCAGAAGAAGATACACTCGTTTCACACGGAAAACATCATGATTCTCAAAAGCCGGAATAAAAAGCCGAAAGAAAAACGGAAGAAGGTCAACCTTAACTTCGATCTCAACATGGTAGATGACCAAATCAGTATTCAGTTGCGGACGGAGAAGTCACCGGATGTGAATGGAGACGCGCACGAAGAGATGAGTGAAGAGATGAAGTGCCATCTCTCGCCAGAAAACATCCCCCTGCCTCCCGTGGAGTCGATACCGCTGCCGGCGCCGGAGAACATCCCCCTCCCAGAGGAGCCCAGTCCGATGCCGCTGGTGCCGGCTCCTGAGACGATACCGTTACCGGAGGAGCCAATGACTCCGATCAAAACGTCTCGAATCGCCCCTTCATCTCCCGCGCCAGAAGAAAAGGAAAAAGAGAAAGAGAAGCCATACTCATTGGAGAGGCCATCAGTTCTGGAGACCTCTCCTCTTCCCTTCACATCCCGCTTCAGCTCGACGGGTCTGTTCTCGGGCATCTTCAGCAACATGTCGCAACCGTTCTCGGAGACGCTGGACGAGAGCGCGCCCACCATGTCGATAATAAAGAGTGCTATAGACCGGACTACCAGTTTAGAGACTGGATTGTTCGACAAAGAGGGACAATCTGACGAGATGCGAAGTGTGCAAGAGATTTTAACGCGAGTGAATAACATGGACAGTAATAACAGTGTGCTATTGTCGGGGGTGCTGCGGAGCTCCAACAAGGCGAGCCCGGCGCCCTCGCCCGTGAAGCCGCGCCTGCCCGCGCGCGCCGACCCTCGCCTCAACCCGCCGCCGCAGGACAAACCTAAACCCATCAGGAGAAAGGTCAGTGCCCTCCCACTACCCATATATTGTCTTGATACACTATGTTTGTTATCTAACACATTGTTTTCGCAGGTTCATTTTGAATGTGTTTACGAAGCTAAAGCTTTTAGATAAGAACATACAGTATAAAAATCTCTTTTAGTCTTACTATTGCTTTGATAGAACTATAATACATCCAAGAATAATGAAATTAAATTTCCAAAGCACTACATTGACATGGTCGTGTTGGTTTAGCTGGAAATCCGTCCAAGGCCTTAGATTAGATAAGAGAAAATATAACAAATATCAACCTGTGGGAGGTCAAGTGTTTACCAACATTTGCATACAGGGTTGTGTTGTAAACATGCTTATATTTACATTATATTTTTTTTTTTGTGGGGTATGTTTACTTTTGACTGCAGCCTGCCTGATTTAAATTTATTTGAATCCACTACAATATGTGTATTATACAATAAACTTAAACTGATTAAACACGCAACCAATCCCTTCAAGTCCTGGTATTTAGAATTTGATCAAAGACAAAACTTTTATTCCTTTTAAAACTGTGGAAACTATAAGTTAATTAATTTCAATAGGTATTCACTCCCCTGATCATCTGACCTCAAAAATCGTAATTGTACACTACTTTTAATAAAAACAAGCTTGCGAATTAGTATGTATATACATTTGGTATTCTGAGTCAATGGATATTGATTGTTATCTTTGTAATTTGAATTTGTAGTTATTATTATTATTATTAATTTGTAGTTTCATTCAGTAGTTGATAAATGTTGACAACTTAGTTACTATAGAAAGTTACACAAACAAATATCTGCCTTGATGTTTTAGTTGGAAATAATTATTGTGCAGGAATCTCGCATTTGTTTATAATTGCATATTTGCAATATCATTATGTTGAGGACTGCATGTAATCAAAGCTATTTCTGAATTAGTGATGCAATGCGAATGATATGATATAAACTGAAATCAGAAATGCATGAGTAAAATTACAATTTTCAACTTATATACAGCTAGACTAGAACTAGAATAATCTTATCACAAACACTACATTGTTATCAAAGAAAGTCTTTTTTAGCTTCTTTGATTGGTGGAATCTATTTGCAGTGTTGAGTTTATCATTATTTTCATTTGTGGTATTTTCTTACCTTTCTTTACATTGTGTTGCATTACAATCAGGCATTTGAGCACTAGTTCACTAGAAATAACCTCCATACAAGCATGACACCCATACAAGCATCATTTGAAGTGACTTTAGCCAGAATTGGAATAGAGCTTATATTTAAGTCATCACTGATCTGAAACTTAGTACAAGAACAAGGTTTTAGTTCAGAAAGTGTTTATTAACCTCTTACATATCTTCACATGTTTCCTATATTTTCCAGCTCTCTATAACGGAGTACCGGAAGCGCAAGGGCGCGGCCACGGAGGATGGCTGCGAGCCGGCAGCGGAGCGCTCGGGGGGCGGCACCCCGGACCGCACGGAGTCCTCCGAATCCTCCAGCGCAGCCCTGTCCCCGCAGCGGCTGGACGCCGCCGCGCAGGCCGCCGCCATGGAGCTGGAGCAACGGTTACATAAGGAGCTAGTTGCTGACCAGCTGCCTAAAGGTAAAACATCATAGTCTTGGTTAGTTACAATTATTTCGTCGCTGTGAGCACTAAAGAAATCAAGACGTTTTTATGTCTGTCTGTCTCTCTTTGCATTGATTGTACGCTAATAAGCCACCTAGATATCAAACTTTAGTCAAGTGCAAACCAGTTTTAGTTGAAAAAAATAAGTTTAGAAACGTTTGTTCATGTTGTGTCAGCTAAAGTTCACGTCAAGAATTATACACGGCATTTGTGTGCCTGTCTCTTGCAACACTCATTATACTCCTGCACTAATACACCTAGCTGATTCTCTGCTTCGAATCACAGGCCTACCATTAGAGCGAATGAAGCGGCTCTTAACGATTAAAATACGAACTATTCGCATATCATACAATTTCGCAGCATTCACTCGAACTAAAGAAGTAGGCTTGAAACGCAACAAAAGCCTGCGCAAATGTCAATGCTACGTGCGAGCAGCTCGACTAGAGTCAAGTTTATCTACTGGCTCCAGTAAGTGGGTCAAGTGAGGTCGTCGCCCCCGCTAGCTTGTATGCAAACACAGCCCTCGCTAGTTGGCGCGCTGCCCTTGCCTCTCGTGCGGACCAGACCTAATAAACTCAATTGTCGCCTCGCAGCGGCTAAATGTGATTCAACTAGTTTGTATTTACTTTTTACATACTAGACTACTAAGACGTTTTGGTTTGCTTTTGACTGAAGCCCACCTGATGTTATGTGTCACTGCAGTCAGGGTTTAACATACTTGCCTATAAGGTCGTTGTTTGAAGTTGCTTACATATATTATTCCTAGTTAAATATATGCCGCTATTTTAAGATGAGATCTGGCTTGAATATGTATTATATTTTTAAATTAGCTTTGAAATACCTAAATCTCGAAATTATGTCACTTAAATAGTAAACATTACAATTTTTTTTGTAATCTAAACATTCAACACATTGCTTTAAAAAATCTCTTTAAAATCCTGCTAAAATTGACCTGACCTTTCCACTTCATAAATAAAGATTCAAATGTGAAAACATGTATCTTGTTTTAAATATAAATGACAACATTGTTCTATATTACGTGGCGTGTTCATTGCAAGAGGCAATCAAACTAATTAACATTACACAGTAGCGCATCAATTGTTATGATTGCTCACGCGCAATGCGATGCGGACGGATTCGCGCAAATGCATTTAAAATCTTGCAAAAAATCTACAATATAAAGAGATTTGTATCACTTTATTTATTTATTTCTATAGGGTTTTTTTATAGAATGCTACTAAAGTATCATTAATCGTCTAGTTTGACGTATTTCATATTTGTTTTTGGCACTCAAATGGCAAAAAGGTAACAGAGTTTCCTCAATTATATTAAGTTATTAATTATGTGTACATTTTAGTGTATTTAATTAGTTACATCCACAATAACAGATGCAATTGCACCTAAGAAAGCGTGACAATAATTTCCGGTATACAAAAACGCTTATTCATCAAACTGTTACCTAACTAAATTGATAGATAATCGTAGCTCAGAAATTACCTACTTGTTTTCTATCTCACTTTCTCGTGCATTGCACTTTCAAATTGCACTCCAGTACTGCACATAAACAGGAAGTGACATGCGAATTGCATACTTCCTTCAGTTGACTTCGAAAACGAGAAAGAAAAGTATTTGTCCGGCAAGTTTATTTTGTAACAAGATTCTTGCATTAGTAATGAAATTATTTATTCATTGAAATCTTAAGTTGATATACATAAGAATCTGACCATAAAACGACTATCTCATTATCACAATGCACATGCCATAATTAAATCTAGTTAAAATTAATGAAATATCGTATAAATTGTGCTGAAACCATCCGCGGGCACATTATGTTTCGGCGGCTGTGTTATGCAACACAAGCTGGGTTTATCGCACCGTTTACAATGCGCCGATAAGAAACGCCTGCAAATTGCTCTTTATTTTAAGAACTTCACGCTACTTTCATAATAATATCGATAAGCTCGCGTCGCGGTGCCTTGAACTGAAGCTGCATTTATCTGATGGTTGTCGAGTTGCAGTCCGACTATGCATTCGAGCTATACGTACATACGTTATGTATAGTTGCTATGTATTCATGCGGGCGCTCAAACAAAACCAAACGTGTAGCGTTGGCAGCACATAAATGCGCTTGAAACCCACCGCCCGGCACGCGGCCTTGAGCGGCGAGCGGCGCTAACTGCGCACAATATACTGCCATACGTCACGCTTCCTTCGTAGTTTTTGCTGCAATTGCAGAGGCGCTCCGCCGGTGCTATAATCTCGAATCACTCGTAAATCTTTAATCAAACAGTCTCGATAATAAAGCCGACAATCGCTCGACAGAAAGCGACGTTATTTTTGGCCCCGGCTCGGCGGCTCGTGTTTACTCATACGAACCGATAGAAAGCCTCTCAGTTTCGTGTTTGAAAATATAATCGTAGGAAGCGCGCGCTGCGTTCCGCTACCGACTTCTTTTCTGATGGCTTACGAAGTTTTTTCAGCAAATAGGTTTCGCAATTTTTAAATTATCAAGAAATTATTCCGCTTTTGATTTCTTTGGCAGAAAATGTTGATGATCGTAAGATGCCGATTCGAAGTAGCTAAAGGTAGACTAGATAAAAATTCCTATGATTTATATTGTCCCGATTACTGAAAAACATTCAGATTTATATCACACATAAAGGTTAAGATGAGTGTGGAGTGTGTGTGTGTAGTATAGCGAGGCAGTGTTGACTGAGCGGTGGTGTTTGCGCAGGTGTGTTCGACGCGCAGCCCACGGCGTCGGAGCGGCAGCGGGAGAACCTGAGCTCGCGGCTGCGGCGCGAGTTCGGGCTGGCGCTGCCGGAGGACGACGAGGCGCGCCCGCCGCCGGAGCCCGCCGGTAGTACTGCCCTGCCCCAGCCCGCCCCCGCGCCCGCGCCCGCGCGCCGCCTCAAGTGGGGCCGGCGCGGCGTGTAGTCCCTACTAACGTGTGCTCTCCCGCAGATGGCGGAGCGGCCCCCGGCGCGCGCGCAGGAAGGTAGTCGCGGCGGAGGGCGACGCCGCGTTTTGTATATTTCCGTTTCGATCTTCACGTTTTAATTTTCACGGTTTTCTGCAAGTACAAATTGTTTTTATTTCCCTTTGTACATATTGTATATAGAAGTTTTAAGGTAAAAAATATAGGGAGCCTACTCGGTCGGTATATGTATAACGGTATAGAAGATTTTTTATATATGTACGACGTTTATGTATCTTATTGATATGAATTATTTATTATCGATCTTTCGATAGTGATTTTAGGGAACGACGGCTAGGATTTTTGTACGCATAATGTTAAGTAAATTATAGTTGTTTTTATTATGTTGTTTTACGTGTAGTAGTGGAGCGGGGGTGCGGGGCAGGCGTCCCCTGCCCCGCAACCCCCGCACCGCCCCCCTGCAGCCCCCGCTCAGGCAGCTGGGTTACATTCTCCCCCTTCCTGTATACTTACATTGCATTTCTCCCGCCGGAATACTATCACAGTAATGACGATGCTCTATCGGGTACTTATTTTCGAGTAGGCGACTCTTGCATTGCTGTAGTCGGAGCCGTCTGATTTCAGCAAATTAATACTTAATTTTCGTACACATACATATTACAATAAATAGAGTAGTAGCTGGGTTTTCTAACAGCCGATCGTAGTTTAACTCCTAGAGTTATTTGTGGTTAGTGTCCACTAAATATAAGAGAAAATGCATTTTACAAGATGTAAAGTCAGACGGCTAAAGACGTCTATTCTATCATAGGGAGTGTACATAGAACGACGACAACTGTAATATTACAATTTCAATCCAATAAATGAATACTTGAAATAATAACATATAAATCTTGTCAAACACAGCTTTGATGCATTATTAAAGTAATGTCACGTGTATTAACATTTCATTGAGCACAAATGAAATTGATTTGACCAAAGCATAATAATATGATTAGATTTTAATCGAGTTTTGAGTTATTATTATTAATTAACATTAATGAAGGTTACTATGGTTGTGCTGCTATCTGTTTAATTGATTGAATAGGCTGTGTTGTCGTGCAATAAGGTGTTTACAAGTATGTATGCTGCAGCTGCAGAGTACATTGCATCTGAAAGTGTATATTACAGATGTCGCTGTGTCGATATATTTTGTGTAATATAGTAACAACGAATCGATGTTGTGAACGACCCGGGCAATATTAGGCTATCTCCGAATCCCAGTGATCTTACTCAATTAGGCTCTTGCAAAATATTATCTTTGTTATATTGTTAGACGTATACTTTTTAAGGAAATTAGCTGTAACGTTTGTTTAGTGTAAAACCGCCTTTGATTTTTATTATAATGTAATTTTATGTTAGCAATATTTGGGATAGATCCACTTGTAATGTTTTGGCCTAAACTTACGACTCAAATTAAGTCAATATGGTCCTTTTGAAATTATGCATTTAGATTGTCTTCGGAAATATCTCTGAATTAATTTTGCTAATGTATTAGTTATTTTTATATTATTCGAGAGACGTTTTACTGAGTTATATTTTATTTACCATCACATTTCTTTATAAAATAAATTTAAATTTATACTTACATTACTTTCTATCTACATATGGAAAAAACATTAATGCATAAGGCCTGAAAAGAATATATATGTCGAGAATAATAATGATAACAAGTCCCAGTGTCTGTTGCATCCCAAAATTTGCTCAAATGTGTCTTATTTATTAATCTCATAGTATGACTCGCATAATTTCGTACAGATTTGTATGTTTGTGTGCAATCTATTGCAATTGTAATGAGCAAACTTTTAAGCTATCGGAACTTTTTATGAACGTAGTATGTAATGAGATTTTTTATTTTAATATTGTGTTTCGGTTTTGATTCACAGAGGGGAACTCGTTGCCGGTGTTCAAATAGCTCAAAAGTTTGCTCGGTCGCTGATTAATATCTTATTATATTGTCTTAATGTTGCGATGTGTATTGCATCCAAATTATTATCGCCTGCTAATCATAATCCTACGTTTTTTTACTATTATAAAAAGGTCCCGTATTATTTCAATCAATTACCGAGTTGTACTGTGACCGCAGATCCATGACGGTTGGTGTGCAGATCAAAGCACACAGACCACGATATCGTAGTCTAATATATGTACATATAACTGGCTGATTTTTTGTCAAGTGAAATTCAGAGAGCGTAGCGAGATGCTCCGGAACGAAGCGCGAGTCTGAGCCAATATTAGTGAACGTACAGCTGCTACAGTGACTCTTACAACTACTTGTACCGACAACTTACCACAATGATACATTTGAAATATATTCAAGTCTACATTATTGTTACTTTAATACAAAATCTTATCGTATATTTTCGTGCTTGCCAATTCTTTTAAGGTTTTTCTCTGATTTGATTTTGATCAGTGATGATTATCAAAAAAAAAAACTACTTACCAACCCTGAAACGTTAGTGTATGCATAATTATATTAGTGATTTAGTCAACTCGTTGCAATAATGCCTCGAAGGCGATACACATTTAATGACGAATTTTACAAGCGCAGAATTATAAATTAGCCTCTTTTATTTTACTCGTGATTATATTTTGTATTTGTATAAAATGTAAGGACTCGTTTTATAAATCGTTTGATAGAAGGATATGGAGTAGATCGTCAGCCGTGTCAGTAATGTGCATATGAAATAGTGTTGTAAATATTCTGATCTGGATTAACTCGTAGTTTATAACGTCTGCTTCGTGTGGTGTCGTAGTGTACGTTGCTGTCGCCAGATACCAGTCATAGATCACAACCCTAGCCTAGTACTCGTACCATCTGCAATAGTAACTCGTGTTTGTATGATACAACCGGACAGCAATGCACTCGAACTTTCAATGTTTCTGTAGAATATTAGAGAAAATCTTTGTGATAAAAATCTTTATTATTATATCGTCGAGTAGTGAACTGTCTGTACATAATAATTAGATATTGTTAAGTGAAAGCTATATTTTTGTTATGGTGGACAAAAAGCGCACTTTCTATCGTTTGCCATATTTGAACTGGTTTGTTCTGATACTTGCACCCACCTCGTCCTCCCCTCGGTTATATTGTGAGGTATTCGTAACGATGGAATATTTTGCAATATGTACTATATACAATAATATAATTTTGTAACGCTAAGTGGATCATAAAAAAGTAAAGCTGTATATTATCCAGATGTTAAATATTATTATTTCTTAATGTTTGAACTAAGCATGTAAAATTTAAAATAATAATATAGAATAAAAGATGTTATGATAATTAATTACATAAATATTTGTTTGATTCCTTGTCATTTCCTCATCCCTCGAAATGAAAGTAATTCGTAAAGATATAATAACATTTATTTCTTATAGCATATAACATTTTATTTACAGAACTAGAGTAAGGTAATGGCTACAGCTTAAAAGTAACTAACATTTGACACTTCGAATATACCAAAGTACATTTAATGACTCCTTACTAGTTTTAAAGTTATAATTTGGCGAGGAATCCCAGTGTCGGGAGTCCGCGACGACTTAGTATTTCTAAACTTACCACTTACAAAATAAAATGGTTTTTCCTCGTATAAAAATAAACCTCAGTCTTTATCTAGTCCATGCTCCCAGGTCATGTCTAAACACGTCGTTTGATTGGTCTATTCAGTCTGCAATTTACATCATTAGGTTTTGTATTTAATTTCAAATCGATAAAATTACATAAATTCTCGAATCTTTTAATAATAAACGCTGCAATAATCAATTCCACTTATGTTTAGAGGGCATTTTATACAGTGCTACTCGTAATGTACACTCGGTCGTGAGGTTGTATAAATAGACACTCGATGAGAAATTTAGAATCAAAGTGTGGATTACAAGTAGCTCTGAATATATTTGAATGCCTAACACTCACAATATATAAACAGCGAATGCTGTTTTACGAAACAAACTCACAGCCATATTATACGACTTTGATGTAATCTAACGTAACTTGCAGTGACACCATGCTCTTGATATCACAATGCAATAACCATGATATCATAAGCATGGATAACTCACTCTTAGAATTTATAAATTATAAACCGCCCTACCACCATAGAGAGTAAGTACGTAAAGTTCGGTCGCAGAGCAGGAAGAACACGGCGCCCCGCTCACACCAGTATAGTCGCACTGGCGCGACAGAGACACCAATATACCAACACCAGACAAATTACTTCGTGTTCCGCGACCGAAGTTTACTCGATGGTATAAATAGCCATGTTGTGTACATTGGCCTTGTAGGTAGGTAGGTACATACTATCCGAAAAAAAATGAAATTTACTTAGTGTAGGTAGGTACTCTTAAATTTTTCAAAACATTTTTATGAGCTCATCTAAAGGAATGCATCTCGAAATTTTTGCAATAATGGCACTATTATGTTTTACAAACATTAAGATGAATCTTTTACAAGATTACATCATGAATAGTTGTTTTCAATGTACTTACAAAAATATAAAACATTCTTATAAATAAATCTAGACTAGTGTTTTTTATAAAGTAGCAGCAGTTTGACGCTGACCAATAACTTCCTATGACCCATACATACATATATCTCGCTGTACAAATAACCTATTTTCTGTTTAACAGTTAGGTCCATTAATCTTATTTTAAAAATGTCCGCAATATTGGTTTTAGTAATTTTATCACTTGTAAAGTATACAGATAACTCTTGAGGTGTTGCTTTATATTTTACAGCTATGATAAACTTTTTAGAACATAAGGATACTACACAATTTTAGAGAAATGAAATATTTGTAGATTACAAGGGAAGCAACGCCTCAAGGTCAAATAAATGTGTTCACCATTATTGGCATGTCTTCACTTTTGAGCACACACGTAGGTATTCTCTGAGGGGAACTAAATCTCACAAGTAATGAGTCTTTCCTTCACATATCACTGCCAAAACGATTGACTGGAGATAGATGTTGAAATGTCTTGTAGAAGTTTCTCCGCCTGGTTGTTGAAATTTCTACCCAAGAGCGCTCATTTGTTGGAACTTCTCCCTAAGTTAGGGCACTTGGTTGTTACAGCTTCTTTCTATGTTAGGGCGCTAATTTGTTGAAATGTCTTCCCAAGTTAGGGTACTTTGTTGTCGAAGTTTCTCCCTAAATTAGGGCGCTTGATTGTTGCTCCTTAATTAGGGCGCCAGTCCCGGTCCGAGGGCTCGCGTTTGACGTGGCAGTCGAGGCAGGCGGTGAAGTTGACGTGTATGGAGACAGGGTGCAGGGGCGGGGCGAAGTGCGCCGCGCGCGGGGCTAGGGCTCCGGCGCCGCCCTGGCGGGTTAGGCAGGCGTACTCTACGCTCAGGGGCACGTAGTATTTGCCTGTAAGATGTAAAGGGACTAATAAGTAATAAAATAAGAAAAAAATACATACGATTTGCATGTACAAGTACAAGTACTAAATATAGAGTTACTGCAGCAAACAATACAAGAATCATGTGTTGCCATACATTTTTCGTTCCAAGAACGATACGGATCTTCTTTTCTTTCTTTTATAAATAAAAATGAATTGTTGTTCGTTAGTCTGATTAAAACTCGAGAACGGCTGAACGGATTTATCTTATCTTAGTCTTGAAATGTTCGTGGAGGTCTAGGGAAGGTTTAAAAGAAAAAAAAAAAAAAAAAGTTTAGGTCGCAGTACGAAGTCTGCCGGGACAGCTAGTAATATAATAAATATTCAACTATGGCTATTCTGATGCCTCATACACATTACACATGATAGGCGCATGTACCTACTACAAATAGCGCACACACAGCGATAAGAGCATGGACTGGGCTTTACTTAAATGGCAGCTAATGAACCATCACACTGCATGTCCTCTTTCTTATTTTTTTTTACGTTAGATAGGTTTACGTTTGACTACAGCCTGCCTGATGTTAAGCATTGCTGCAGCCTAGGGTGTAACATTTACCTAGAAGATACCTATTATTGTTAGTAGAGTGGACTATTCTATTTGTTGTATGTTTGTCAAGCGTGACATTTTTATTTATTTATAGAAGGATCAATAAACCTTTTAATACCAATCAGAAAATATTTGTATGGTATAATATAGCCTCCAGAACAAGCAATTGCTATAAAATTTGAGATAGGCGTTACAGGACAAATCAATGCATCATCATCATGTTCTTATGATAACTGGAAAGCAAGTTGAGATTAATGAATGAAATACAATTAATTCATATTATTTAGTGATAAATCCACTAATCTTGTAAATATGTATGTTTATATTATAAAATAGTATCATTATGAAGAGACAAAAATCATACCTGTTTCATTCAATGCGAAGACAGGCACATACTGCGCGTGTAGTGGTGGCTTGTCATAGTGGTGCTGGTGGGTGGATTCGCTCGACGTGTCCTGCAAATATAGTAGGAAACGTTTGTAAAATATAGAAATTACTTATGAATGTACCGCTTGACTGTTTTATTATAGCTATGGTTTATGAAAATTTATGAGTAAACTGATCCTAAAATGATTTATTCATCTAGGCTGACTATTTACTTGCTGGCAGGATACTTTCTAGCAAGTACCTACAATCCTGGCCAATCTTATACCTAACTTAGTACACTCTTGACTACTGGTTATAGGTACCTACACTTACAAAACGTTATAACCAGTAGTCAAGCATCTAGTAGTGTGGGGTACTTTCTGCCACCAGTCTGGCAGCGCCCTCAAAATATCTGGCTGGTAATCAGAAATACGCAGGTACTAATCCTGCCGGTTGTGATTATTTTCGTTCATTTTCCAATAAAAAGTTTAAGTCAAACAACCATAGCGCGGGTTTAGCACTTGACAAAATATCTCAGTATAGGTATGTAAAAAAAATGTTGCTAATATGTTGTTACCTGTGGCGAAGTGTCCCTCGCCTCCTCCGTGGAGGCGGAGGCGGAGGTGGAGGTCTCGCTGGTGGAGGGCGCGGGCAGCGCGGGCCGAGCCGCGCGCCGCCGCTTGTGCGAGTACAGCTTGTGCGGCGCCGGCCGGGTCGGGGCGGCGCACGCGGCCTGAGATACATATATACACGTGAGTAATCTAAATATATGATACTCAAAGGTGACTGACTGATTAACGGACATAGTGATCTATCAACGCACAGCCCAAACCACTACCCCCTTAGACAAGAGGCGTATTTTAGAGAGCGTACTGACGCTCGCTTGACGTAACATGACAATCCCATACATAGGTCTTTCTATTCTATAAGTGAGCGACAGTACGCTCACTAAAATACGCCTCTTGTCTAAGGGGGCTGGACGGATCGGGCTGAAATTTGGCATGCAGGTAGATGTTATGACGTAGGCATCCGCTAAGAAAGGATTTTTGGAAATGCCACTTTTAAAGGGGTGAAATAGGGGATGCAAGTTTTACTTCCTAATGCGAGCGAAGCCGCGAGCACCTACTAGTGTTATATAAAATAAAATATATTAGTTAATAAACAGATTTCACGCGCGCTAGTAAATAGTTTGTAAACTAAACAATGTAAAGTGACTATATCGCCGTGGTAAAAGTGGTTGCTCACCTTTTTCTGCAGGCGTTAGTGCGAGACTTATTTTATTTTAGACGGTTAAAAGTCTAATTTTACTTATTTTTTTTTACATGGGATAGGCTCACGCTTGACTACAACTTGCCTGATGTTAAGCAACGTTATAATCTACGATTTAGCGCGCTTGCCTAGAAGAAACCGGTTTACTCTCGACTTGAAGACCGACAAATTATACCGGAGTTAATCCGGGATAAGAAGAAACCTATAACTTAATCCAAAGACTAATCTATTCCGATACCTTTCGGTAGAACCATTTCATCCAAGTTGGTTCTACCATTGAGCTTGTAGAAGCAACAAACATAATTTGGCACAAACTTTCGCATTCATAAATTTAATGTGATGTGATCCCTCATCATCAACCACCGTTCCTCACCTCACTATCCTGCGATCTTGAGAACCTCCTCTCTATGCTGTTCTTGAACTTGTAGGAGTGGAGGTAGTCCTCATGATGTTCGGACTTCCTCACCGCCCTGAGGGTCGGGGAGCGCTTCCTCCTCCCGTCCAGCGCGAGGGGTTCCGTCTCCGCAATCATCTCCTTTGTAGAAACAGCCACCACTGCAAGCAAGGGGTAATGATAACCCTAGAATTGGAAAGAAACATGTATGGCAATGGTGAGTTCGTAACACACAAATATGACATTATTTTATGTTACAAGGTGTCAGTCGGCTGCTGGCTAATATGTGATAACACCACATTATCACAGCCTTAGTTATATTCTTGCGGTGTTACTCGCGTTAATTTAAAGATCCATGTAGCCTAGGTAAATTTCAATCAAATTAGTCTAGGTAGATTTCCATTTAACTTTTAATTCTAAAAGGAAAACCATGTGCCCAAACCTTCACTTAATAAAGTTCATGTTTACCTCGATCGCAGTCCATGGCGTAGGGCTCCGGGAAGGCGGGCGGGGGCGGCGGCGCCTGCGTAATGACCCCTGCCTTCACCGGGTAGGGACAGTGCGAGCTGGTGGAAGATGTCTCGGAGGAGGAGCCGCCGGGGTGCGGGTGCGCGCGCTCGCGGGGGAGCGGCTCGCCTGGACACAGGGGGGAAGGTCGTAAAATAACATAAAAAGTAATAACATATTATGTACTAAAGGTACTAAACAAAGCGCCATATTTCGGCTTTTAGTGAGTAGCAAGTTATCGCATAGTTTATGAATGAGGCATAAATATTTCAGGACAGATCATACAGCGCCATCTAGCCTCACACTAAGCAAACACTTGTGTCATGGGTACTAGATAACGGATAGACACTAGACCGACCTTTAGTGACCATCTCTAGATGTCGCTGCACATGGTTGGCGAGCGCGGCCGCCAGCTGGTCGGGCTGGTCACAAGGCGGGGCCTCCACCAGGAACCGGACGGCCTCCCCCGCCGCCTCCTGGTAGCCGGCGCGGTACGCCGCCTCGCCTTGCCTCTCGCCCGCTAGAACACAACCCGCGCGAAGATCCAGTATCTTCCGAGGGCCTCCCCGATACGTTAGTTCTCTCCAATGTCTGCACTTACCCAGGTTTGTAAACTTTGCTTTTTCACTGCGCTTTGGATAGGAAGGGAGATCAAGGAGTGAGGGAGACGGTGATACACGGCGGCAGTATTTTGTTAGATTGTAACCGACTTCAAAAAAGGAGGTTATCAAGTCTTCTGAACGTTTTTTATGGGTAATTATGACAAATATGTACTACATACATTATAATGGTGATAGTGTGTAATCTAAGGGTGTTTATTTACGAATAGTAGATGGTATAATTAGACTCTGTCAGAAATCACTGTGAGCTGAAATATCTGGTTTAATGAACAAGATATTTGCATGCATTATATGAACACTTATAGTGATGCCAAATAACTAGAAAATGTGTAAGAAAGACAGAATAATAATTTCAATGCAAAATTATGTTTTATACTTTAATGAGAATACTTATATAATTTGGTTTTTATTTATTTAAATCTAGTTATTTGACAAAGTCTAGGTACAGGCTGTGGTACAGGCTGTGGTACAGGCTGTGGTACAGGCTGTGGTACAGGTAGTGGTACAGGCTGCCCGCGCCGTGTATCAACTAGGTAATTGAATATTTTAAAATGTAAGAAATAAGATTTCAAACGTTTGTGGTTGAACTTAGAAAATTTGTGGTAAAATTTAGAGAATATAGATTTCCACTTTTTGTTTTGTTTCAAAAGGAATCCACCTGATGATAAAAAATATAGTGAAATCAGTTTGAAACAAAATTATTTTTAGACAAAGAGATAAGATACTAACATTTAGTCAACTACAAAAATGGTAGATCACATCACCAGCCATATTTATATGTTTTAAGAAATGTAAAATTTTAGAAATTCTTAAAAATATTGTAGGTTGATGTTTTTAAAGTATTTATTTAAGAAGGTTTATGTTTTTGTCTAATCAGCATGTTTTGCAATAAGTGTAAGATATTTTATAGACTAGCGGACAGCTAGTTTAAGGAACAGGTTTCAAATGTAAGTTTACAAATCCTGAAATGTCGTTGTGCAAACAACTTCAAACTATTCTGAGATAATGCAAGAAATACTAGCGAACCCAGAGTGGGTACATAACTGAAAATAATTATTTGACTTTTCAGGTATTTCGGGCATTAATCTAAAAACATTTAAAAGTTAATGAAGAAAACGTAACGTTGAAGGGAGAATCGGCGATGTTTGGAGAGAGCCAGAACTGGCGTAGAAATTTGACTCAAACCAAAAATAAGGGACGCAAGTTGGTAAATAATTTAGAAAAGCCAGTTGACTAACTGTATAGTTAGCATACACATTCCTAATATACAGAATACGTGTAAATTTCCTCCTAAAATTACTGTTTATAATATTGTACTCTAAACTCAAAATCTCGCAAAAACACTTTTTGAATGCTTGGATGCAAGAGAGACCATTTTTTGTATTCAAAATTGTTTACTATCTTAAACTTTTCTAATATTCTTTAACAAATACACCTGACTATTTGCTCATCTATACCTACTACCTATACATTAACTGTTACCGATTAATTAAATACATATTCCAGGAACATTCACACAGCGCAATCTAGTCTCAAAATGGGACAAATGATTGTGTTAAAGATAAGCCCTTATCTCAAAAGAACTACTACAAAAAAGTAGTATACGAGAAGAGTTACCATACTCTTCTCATATACTACTTTTCTATAATCATACCTAGAAACAACAACTAGACCTAAAATGAATATTTACTTTAGCTGACTAGGAACCAAGCCCGCAGCCCTTATAGCTATAATTCAGACATTCTTCCAAGTTAGCTAACAGTCATCATCCTCATTCATAGCACACGGCTCGTACGAACCGTTAGCGCGGTCCTGCAAGTACTTGAGGTGTCTGATTGCCATCTCGATGATCTCTGTCTTCTCCACCCGGCCGCGGCCCTTCTTCAGGTACTCCGGGGGGATGAGGCGGGACAGGTCCGCCAGGCAGTTGTTCATGCGGTCGCGGCGACGCTTCTCAATGATGCGGTGAGACATCGGGTCTTGCTGTGGAAGGTAATGTTTTATTGTTAGTTTTAAGGTTTAAATTCTTGATCTTGGCTACTATTAATCTAAAATGTTCAGTTCAGAAATAAATTATTTATAGTTTATTCACATGAGAATGAACAACTCTGGTGTTAACAGTTTTTAAATTGCTCTTGGGACCTCTGACATTGTCTTAAAGACAACTAGGTATACTATTCTATATTAACATCCAGCATTAACATCTACAAGCGCACACCCCATAAGATTGTACCTATATTTGTTACTTTGTCGTGGTTAAACGGCTGAACCGGTTTGCATTAAATTTAGTACAGAAAATAGATTATATCCTGGATAAACACATAGGCTACTTTTCATAATGTATGGGCACTGTAAGAAATTATTACTCAGTTTTCTTGAAGAGAGGTCATTGTTTAGATACTTACAAATTGAGGAATCTCTTAATAGTTTTTGAGTATTAGAGTACATAAGATGATATGAAATTGGTCACTGAAAAGTAAAATACAAACAATTCAAATAACAAAAGGATTGTGTTCTTACTTTACTACTGGCGTTCGAAATAGTTTAAAAAAAAAGGCAAGTTACAAATATAAATATTACCTGTGATATTACTTAAGTTTACTCCATTTACTCCATTCAAAGAGGAAATACTGTCAGCATCCTGGGATCCCTGCCGCACAGCGACAACATGGACGGTGTGCTGATATTTTTGTAAATATCTGTTTTTTATAAGTTTTTCTGTATGTTTAAGTCATTTTTGTATATACTTGTGGAATATATGTAAATATTAGTTATTTACTAGGAAAATCCTAAAGAAGTTTCATTATTGCCAAAGCAATCCTTTTGTTATTTGAATACTCGAGTGTTACTTAAGTCTAATAATAAAGAGATAAAAGGGCATATTCAGTGGACTTGCCCTCGAGACCTTCCCCTTCTTGAGGTAAGCGCCGGGCGGGTACTCCGCCTCGTCTTCCGAGGGCGCTGCGAAGTTGAGCTGCTCGCCCGCCGCGCGACCGAAACCATCGTTGGAATTGTAGCTGGAACAACACGAACACTTTGTAAACCACTTGGATAAACACACACACACACACACACTAGTCTTGATTATCTTAATAAGAACGTGGAAAATGAAAATGAATATTTATTATATTGTAAAAGGCCTCTCAGTGTTGGCTACGGCCATACTGATGCCTTAAAAATACCGGACGAATTAAAAATAAAGCCCGAGAATCTGTGCAGTTGGAAAATTAAACACAAATCATCATCAATCAATTTTGAAAACTTTAGTTTTTCATAGTGTTTGGCTGGTAGAAAGTAGTTAAGCATTAGGATAAGCACCTTGGAATAATCAATAATACTTCGGGAGTACGATAAACATTGAAAACAGGGTAAAATTAAGTCAAATAGAAAGAAAATTGAAAGGTAAGGGTCCTCGAATTAAAATGAAGGAATAGGGAAAATTTATGCTAATTTATGGAAAATTCGCGACAACCGTCCATGTAATAAATAGAGTTGGGACAGTTTTGTTCAAAATTATAGGTAAGTATCTAATAGTACTAATTACTTATTATTTTAATACAGGACTTTTATGTATCATAGCAATTAGCAATATTTTAAAAAAATACGACGCAAGACTATCGTAAAATTATAAAATCTCGGCATTAATGAACTACTTACTTAAAAATCAACTTCCTTTAATCTTTGGTAAACAAATTAAGAAAATCTAACTTGATGGGTGACCTAACTTTACCCAGTTAGAGTTGGAAAGACCTAGGCGAGTTCAAAAAACGAACCTTACCTAAAAACGCTTGGTTAGTGTTAGTTGTACCCAGGTAAACAAAAACGCACTTCCATCTTCCACTAATATTGAATATAATGAGTCATTCTTGTGAAATACACCCGAGCGCTTTTGAAGAACACCAATTAAATTGCTCTAAAAATAAACAAGTCACGTGTAACAACACTTGCAGCCGAGCGAGTTTGTTTTAGGATGAAACCCAACAAATGTTTTATATTTAGATTTTCCAGTTTTTTACTTGCTTTATACTAAATAAGTAACTCTGCTATGCAAACAGCAAATTTTTTAATGGTGTTATGCAAAGTTGTGGTCTACGACCTACCACGCTTGCCTAGAAGAAATCGATTAACACGGGTATAATCAATGACGAAATATTGTACTCACAAGAGGAAGGTGTCACGCCCCTTAATAACGAGGAAAAAGAAATAAAAGAAAGTCTGGATTTCTACTGCTTCTTCCTTATTTTTTATTTGAACCCAATTCAATGCAAAGGGGTTTTCTTAAATTTGGGTCCTATATTTTAAATACCTATTTTTCTAGATGAAACAATTTTTACTTTTTCATCCTCCATGAGAATACCACGATTGTCCAAACAGAGTACTCAGTTCAACAAACTGTAGTTACGCGGAGAAAAACTAGATGGCGCTAGTAGTATTTTTAACACACGCTAAAGCAGGCTAGTTGAGATTTGTAAGCAAAATGTCGAGTCAATTATAGTTTGAGTTTAAGAAGAGTTCTAAAAAGAGTCTAAAAGGTGTTATAAAAGAAGTTCTTTCAACAGTGTAGTAATATAAGTGAATTGTGTAGTGTAAATAAATAGTGCAGTGTGAAAAAGTGTTTCATTGAAGTGATCTCCCCCAACATAATGGTGCCGAAACCCGTGGAATGGACTAAGGACATAGAGTAATCGTGAGTACAGTGAACAAAGTGAACAGTGCAAAAAGACTTAGAAAAAAATCACGTTCGATTCGCGAAAAAATTACAAGTGTTAAATTCTCAAACACTTAGAATATTTCGCATCAAAACTTCTGGGACTTAGAAAAATTCGAAGTTCAAATCCCGAAAAAATTACAAGTGTCAAAATTTCAAACACTTAGAATATTTTGCATCCAAACATTTGGGACTTAGAAAAATCCGAAGTTTAGTATTGAAAATTTCACAAGTGTGTCACAATGGCTGAAACTTTGAAGTCACGCCTTCGCAGACAGGAAGATTTGGTTGATCGCGTAATTAAGGCCCACACTAACTATAAAAAGTCGCCTAAAGAGAGAATTACCGCAAATTATGTAGAAACCAAATTAGAATCCCTGGATCAATTGTGGAGCGCCTTTTTGGATGGCCACAACGAGATAGCGTCGTCATTAGAGAAGTCGGATAAAATCAAACTCGAATATTTTTCTGAAGACATATACTCAAAAGTGGAAGAGATTTACACAGAATATAAAACAAAGCTCAAGGATGACTTACAAGTACGCCAACTACCTACCGTTGCTGCTTGCGCCTCTGGTACGAGTCTCACTACTTCTCCTGCGGGAACAACGTGTGAAGTCAAGCTGCCACAAATCCATCTGCCTAAATTCTCCAGTGGTTACGAAGATTGGCAAACTTTTCATGACATGTTCGAGTCCCTCATACATAAGAATGCGAGTTTGAGCGCAGTGCAAAAGTTGCATTACTTGAAGAGCTGCTTGACGGGCGAAGCGGAAGTCCTGCTAAAGAACCTGTCGACAACAGAACTTAACTATCAAGAAGCATGGAGTATGCTAGTTCGGAGATATAACAACAAGCGCTTCAACGCGAACGAGATTATGAAACGTCTGTTTACGCAGAAAGCTATTACTACTGAGTCACCGACAGCTTTGAAGCAGATACTTGATACAACATCTGCTTGTCTAAAGGCCTTAGAGAATATTGAAGTTGATACAACCTCTTGGGATACAATAATCAATTTCTTAGTTGTGTCAAAATTAGACACAGAGTCACGAAAGTTATGGGAGTTAGAGGTGAGCCGAGAAAGTGACGAGTCCACAAATAATCTACCTACCTGGCCTCAACTTAAAAGGTTCTTAGAAATGCGATTCAGAACCCTCGAGATGATTGAACCAATCGTTAAATCTACACCCAGAGCACAACCACAAAACAATACAAACAAACCGAGCGTAAAAGCGAGATCATTTCATTCATCCATTCAGGAAGAGAAGAAGAATTCAAACTGCATCATGTGTTCAGGACAACATGCGCTGTACCAGTGTAAGCAATTTGCAACGCAGAACCCGGAGAAGAGAGCTGAGTATGTACAATCAACGGGCCTGTGCTTCAACTGCTTGTCCCCCACGCACTCTGTAAAGAATTGTCGCACATCTTCATCTTGCCGTCGCTGCGGCAAGAGACATCACTCGCTGCTGCACTTTGATAGAACTCCAATTCAAGATTCAGCTACTGTTGAGTCTACGAGACCTACAAATACTCCTACTGGAGTAACTGAGTCGAGCAAGCAACAAGAGGTGAAAGTTGCTGCTCATTTTTCGAAAGAGAGTTTTCTGTACAACAAGGGACTATTAGCTACTGCTATGGTCAAAATCAAGTCGCCTACTGGCTACTCACAAATCGCCCGAGCACTTATCGACCCAGGATCCGAGGGCTCATTTATAAGAGAAGCTACTGCACAAGCTCTCCGCCTGAAAGGCTTAGCGGCGAGGGGCACAGTTTCGGGAATCGGAGACAAAGAAACTGATATAACAAAAATAGTGGCTTTTGAGTAAGGGTCCCTACACAACCCTGACTATTCTGTGCCAGTTGAGGCATTTGCGATGAAAAATGTAACATCATTTCAACCGTGTCAAGATACTTCACCACCAGACTGGCCAGAAATTCAACACTTACCTTTGGCTGATCCAAACTACAGAGAACCTGGAATTATAGATGTTGTATTAGGATCGGAAGTACACGGAGAAATCATTCTGAATGGTATCATCAAACATCCTTCGATGAGTGGTCATGTTGCATCCAACACGGAGCTTGGCTGGATAATTTCTGGAAAAATAAGCAAAGGGTTATCCAATCAACATAAAATAACTAACATGCACATACAGATAAAAGAAGATCAACTACTGAAGAAGTTTTGGGAAATAGAAAGAGAACCTGATAGTATCGGAAAACCAATGACAAAGGAAGAAATACGATGCGAAGAGATCTATGAAGAAACTACAAGAAGAAACGAAGAAGGACGTTACGTCGTGAGATTACCTTTCAAGACTTCCAATCCAGAATGCCTACACAGTCAGTCAAATGAGATCGCCTTGAAGAGGCTCAAATCACTTGAGAAGAAACTAATACGAGATCCACATTTACAAGAGGAGTATAAGAACGTAATCGAAGATTATGTCAATCAAAATCACTTACAACCCATCACAGATTCCAAAGAGTTAGATGATCAACAAGTTGTCTACTTACCACATCACTCGGTTGTCAGAACAGACAAAGAAACAAGCAGAGTAAGGGTGGTCTTCGATGCATCTAGTAAAGGCTTGAACAATGTGTCGTTGAATGACAATTTACTTGTAGGTCCAAAACTACAATGTGACTTGCGGCATCTACTGATGCGATGGAGAAGGCATGCAATCTGTATTGTAGCAGACTTGGTTCAAATGTACCGCCAAGTTGTAGTCGACGAAAGAGACACAGATTTTCAAAGAATTCTATGGAGATCTAATCCGCAAGATGAAATTCAACATTACAGACTATTGAGACTTACCTTTGGAACATCCTGTGCGCCATACTTGGCCGTGAAGACTCTGCAACAGCTAGCAAAGGATGAGTATAATAACTATCCTATAGCTGCAGAAATAACACTTAAAGACTACTACATGGATGATTTACTTACCGGATGTGACACAGCAGAACAAGCTGTTGAGATCTATGAGCAGATGAGTAAATTAATGAATGCAGGAGGCTTTCAAGTTCAAAAGTGGTGCAGCAACAGTCGCAAATTGCTTGATTACATCAGCAAAGAGAACCAGCGACCTGACCAACTGAAGAGCTTCAAATCTGATGAGAACATGAAGGTGCTAGGTATATCCTGGAACAAAACAAATGATCAATTTGAGTATCATTTTCACTTACCTGAACATGATGAGATGAGAAGAGGAATCACGAAACGCAAGGTACTCTCGCAGATAGCCCGGCTTTACGATCCTATGGGATGGATTTCACCGATCATCATAACCGCCAAAATTTTCATACAAAAATTGTGGAAGTCAAAGTTATCATGGGATGAGGAACTTACCCCGCAACTCTTACTAGAATGGGAAAGGTTCAGATCTGACTTACCAAACATTGTGAAGATAACTATCAGCCGATGGCTTCAGACAAGAAGAGACGACGATGTAGAGCTTCATACCTTCGCTGATGCATCTCAATCCGCATACGCAGCAGCTGTGTATCTGAAATCGACGAGTAACGACGGTAGCACCGCAATCCATCTGATCACTGCTAAAACCAAGGTGGCCCCTGTGGAAAAAGAAATATCAATTCCTCGCATGGAATTATGTGCAGCATTACTTGCTACAAAACTAGTGTATGAAGTTTCACAGATCATGGACATACCTACGAGCAATATCTATGCGTGGTCTGATAGTACGGTTGTTCTAGCATGGATAGCAGGAGAGCCCAGTCGTTGGAAAACATTTGTGGCTAACAGAACATCAGAAATACTTACCATGTTAGACCGCGACCAGTGGAGACACGTTGCGACGGATCAGAATCCAGCAGATTGTGCATCTAGAGGACTTCGTATTCCAGAGCTGAAGGAACATCGATTATGGTGGCATGGACCAGAATGGCTAAAGCGAGATGAGTACAGACAAAATTCGGGCAACATTAACGACACATCGGAAGAAACAAGATCAATCAAAGTGCTTACCACCACAGTTAACGAGAAAGAAGATTTCATATGGTCAAGATTTTCCAACCTAGCAAAAATGTTGAGAGTTCTTGCATACTGCAAGAAATTTCTACTACTGAGACAACCTAAAGAACAACGTGAAACATCATTCAAAACCGTGAGTCGAGAAGAAATTGAGATAATTCTCCAATTCTGCATAAAAGAGACCCAGTCTTTGCACTTCAAGGATGAGATTCACCGTTTAACATCTGGTCAGAACGTTTCCAACAAGAGCCAGCTCCTAACACTTCACCCAATTCTGGACGAGAAGGGAATTTTAAGAGTAGGGGGCAGGATACACAAAGCTGAAGTAGAAAGTGACAAGCGACATCCTGTGATTTTACCTAGTGACAGTCATCTTACTAGGCTAATAGTTCTGGACGCTCACATCAAAACGCTTCACGGAGGACCACAACTGATGTTGAACTACTTGAGGTCAAAATACTGGATAATTCGAGCACGAAATCTGGTAAAGAAATGCTATAGAACCTGCGTGACATGTCTGAGATATTCCCAACAAAATAATCAACAACTAATGGGACAAATTCCTGCAGACAGACTAAAGCCAACGAGACCTTTCAAAATCAGCGGTGTCGACTTTACAGGGCACATCAATATCAGATTTTCACCAGGACGAGGAGCCAAATCTTACAAAGGCTACATTTGTGTATTTGTGTGCTTCTTCACCAAGGCTATACACCTAGAAGCGGTATCAGACTTGAAATCATCAGGCTTCATAGCAGCATTTCGGAGATTCGTTTCAAGGAGAGGACATTGTCAAATCTTATATTCTGACAATGGCACCAATTTCACTGGAGCTGACA
Organism: Macaria liturata; assembly: GCA_964023185.1. Taxonomy (NCBI): domain Eukaryota; kingdom Metazoa; phylum Arthropoda; class Insecta; order Lepidoptera; family Geometridae; genus Macaria; species Macaria liturata. The sequence goes on along the minus strand of OZ026811.1, from coordinate 6,945,729 downwards.
AAGAGTTGCGAGAGATGTTCGAGAAATCGAAGGCAAACCCGCTTCATCATCTACTTGCCAACGAGGGTACGACGTGGAAGTTTATCCCACCCTATTCGCCAAACTTTGGAGGTCTATGGGAGGCTGGAGTCCGGTCTACAAAAAACCATCTAAAACGTGTTATTGGAGACTCAACTCTCACCTATGAGGAGCTGTCAACGGTATTTAGTCAAATTGAGGCTTGTTTGAACTCCAGACCGTTATCCTACACCAGCAACGATCCTGACGACCCAATGCCCTTAACGCCTGGACATTTCTTAGTGGGCGAACCACTGTCAATAATACCAGACGAGACATTTCACGAGGAACAACCCATTTCAAATTTGAGGCGATGGCAATATTGCCAAAAAATAATGAGTCAGTTCTGGTACAAATGGTCCAATGAATATCTGACCACCTTAAACCAGCGTTATAAGTGGGCCATCAAAAAAGAACCGGAACCTGAGATTGGCGCCGTTGTGGTTATCCGAGACAAAAACATACCACCGGCCAAGTGGTTAATGGGACGAATTGTTGAGAAGTTCCCCGGAAAGGACAACCTTACACGAGTCGTATCCATCCAGACCAAAGGAGGGATTATTCGAAGACCCTGCAATAAGTTATGCTTCTTAATCAGGGATACGTAGTTTACATGTTAATTTCGTTATATGTTTTGTATATTTTACTCGTGCCATCTATGTTTTCATTCATTAAATTTGTGTTTATTTTCTTTTGAGACGTTCCCCTCATGGTGGGCGGTAGCAGTCAATCACGTGTCATTTTATTAAAGAACGAGGTTCTTTGGTGGGCGGTATGTCCAAACAGAGTACTCAGTTCAACAAACTGTAGTTACGCGGAGAAAAACTAGATGGCGCTAGTAGTATTTTTAACACACGCTAAAGCAGGCTAGTTGAGATTTGTAAGCAAAATGTCGAGTCAATTATAGTTTGAGTTTAAGAAGAGTTCTAAAAAGAGTCTAAAAGGTGTTATAAAAGAAGTTCTTTCAACAGTGTAGTAATATAAGTGAATTGTGTAGTGTAAATAAATAGTGCAGTGTGAAAAAGTGTTTCATTGAAGTGATCTCCCCCAACAACGATATTAGAATATTTTTGATAATATTACCAATATTACTAAAGAAATCTTTTATTAGCAATTTTGCTAGGGTGACCATTACTTACAACGTACTGTAACGGGATATAAATATTAGACCGTCTACAGACAACAATGAGCGAACATGCTTCTTAAAGGTGAAAATATGATTATAATAACAGGGAAATTAAGGGAAAGTAATTTAAGTATATCTTACAATCGAGTTCTTTTTACAATTTATCATATAAATTGAGAACCAAATGCTACCGAGTTGAAATAATTTCAATTTTGTACCTATAGATAGTATCTGATCTACCGATGTGATGATATCATAATCACGTGCCGAGAATCATGTTGCAGAGAATTAATTAATTGGCTCACGTTATTTACCAGGTTCATATTGAGCTTTTCTTAGCCAGGTTAAAGTTGTCTCTGAAAATAATGACGAGACCATAAGAAATCTTAAGGCCAATATTATTTTATGCCTGACTAACAGGTAGCAATGTTATATTAACAAAAATAAATATTATGTAAATTAGTAGCATGGTAAGCTATTTGAACGTTGAAAAGTAACAACCACGTACGTATATGTATAGCTCGAAAAAAAATAACATGAAAAAGATTTTAAAAACAGGAAATTGCATTTTAGATTGACGTAACGACGATGCAGTTTGTAAGTACGAAAAAAGTGACTAAATTAAACTTAAACCTTCATTCAATACCTACCAACTATATTATAATTAGATTAACTGGCTATACTTAATTAGATTGAAATATAATTAGGTAAAAAAGGCAAATCGTGGCTGCTTTCAAATCATATTTATTTCTACACTAGTGGGCGTCCGTGGCCTTCGTCTACGTTATTCCGGATTTAAAACTAGCACATACTACCACCATGTCCATCATACTGACACCATGATGATCCGTGGGGTGAGGCCAAACAGGACACGATAAGTTCGAATAATAATTAGTCTGTACCATACCAGTGCGTATAAGCTACGAGCTACGAGAGATCATCATTTAACGAATATGACATACGTAAATTTGCGAAGTATGAGCCACAAATCACTAAATTCTAGATTGTTGGCATTACTCACGATCTCAACCCAAGAAGCAGCTGATCAGAGACCCTTTCCTCTCTTGCAAACGGTGTAAGAAGAACATTCATTTCGTAAACAGCCGGTTTCACTGGTTTACAATATTTCATAATAGTTTCAACTCATTTGTCCTGTGTTTTTTTAAACACAGAACAAATTCTTAGATTTATAAGGCACTGTAACTGTAGGCTTCCAAAGTCAGTTTATCGTTAACATCGATTTATGGCTGGTTTTGTTTGATAAATGTACACTCACGACACTTGTTTTTAGATTAATAAGACAAATAAAAATTGAATTTTGGAATAACACAGGCACTAATTTATTGTTTTTTTTTTTCTAATAAGAAGCTAACTAAATTGTCCGATATTAAATGTTTAGGTCTTCACAACAAGCTTAGAGCGGATATCGAGATCAGACTGGAATAAAACAGTTTCAGTCACGAGACACTAAGCACTAACGCGTCATAATTCGTCAGTAGTCCATACGAACAATGAATACGATCACAAGATTCTACAGTTTGTAACTAGATACTGGCTTACGTATTAGGGTGAACATGAAATAACCTCCAGTAGTAGGACAAATATTGTTTCATGCTCAAATTGTTATCAGTTGTTAGGCGTAAGCAATCATAACACATTTATATAGAAGTGTACTTTTCAAGATCAAGGTCAATGATATTTATAGGATACTTTATCGAGTATTTATCTCATAAACTGTAACCGGCTAATACTGGTTGATATGATGAGCAAGCATGTAAAAAGAAGGTTATATAAACTAAAATAAAGTTTTTTCTACGATTAAATAGGATACCTAACTTATTTGTTTGTAGAATTTTGATTATTTTATTAAGACTGTTTTTAATGAAATGCAGTGAAAAATAACATCCTCTAATATATTTGTATGTAAAGCGCTATAGTAGGTGCCTGCGATACAGGTATTCCTAGTGCAGGACCTACCGGTACCATTCAATGTAATGCAAAAAACTGTTAACAATTAAGTAAAAGTCAAATTTGTAATCCGGTTTTTTATAAATAAATTTATTTGTATTTGTATTTAAATAACATTAAAAAAAATACAAAGGAAATGTCTCTAAATGTTCTAATACGATGGAGGCAGTACATCGCGCGGCAGCACGTGTTCCGAGACGGCGTACCTACGTGAGTCGACGTTCGTGGACAACACTCGCGTGTTTCGAAGTTTGGAACGTTTCTTGGCATTCGTTGCTGCTAGTGTTGAAATGCACTGAATTATCGATATCGATAGTTTTATGTGAGTAATATTCAAATAACGATCGATATTTTTATATGGAACAACTGTTATTCTATAACATATAATAAAGGAACAAGAATGTAGATCTATTTTACTCAATACCTTACGTAACTTGTCAGGAATTTTAGTAGGTAGCTATTTTCTTGACTTATGGGATTATTACTAAAGACACGAAAGTTGTCATGTACTTAACTATTATTCCCATTGAGATTATTCCTGTTTAAATAAATTGAGTTTAGTATAAATTATTTGATAATCACTTACAGTTTTATTAGGTTCACATGTCCAGACAACACCTAAGGCAATAGTAATCTACGCTCAGATTCTGTATTCTGAGAATCTAGGTATATTTGTACTCAGTATTCTGTGTCTGTCTATATTAGGAAAGGCGTTATCAAAGCGTTTGTATATATTACCTATGTACCTACAGGTTGGTACAACTAGTATGTTTCTAAAAAAATATCTAGGAAACAGAATATCTATTTCATAAATTCCTAAATATTTGATATCTGTAAGTGATACGTACCTACCTACCTATATTATAAATGCTTCCAATATTTTAATAATCATGTACACACCTGTATTAGTTAATTAGTTCATAAGTACTAAAATAAGGTACCTAGGTACTTAATAATATGAGTTTGTTATGACCATTTTTATCGTGCGTGATACAATCTTCAATCTCATTTTATAGCACGTGACTTGATGTGTTATAATAAACATTGAGTTGGTATTGTAGGTTGCTGATCACTTAGGTACCTAAATTTATGTTTTTAGTGTTGGTAATATTAAGGTTACTTTATAAAATATAACAAAATATTATTTTCAAATAAGTACTCAGTTAAAGTTTTAAGATTTACCTATCACTAACTGGCAAAATAACATTTTAAAGCTTATATGGAATAGGTGCAATATAACATAGGCATGGCATTACTATATCATAACCAGCGTTAAAAATAACATACTTTGTAACGTTAGTATGTACTTAATTGAAATCTAACTTACAATCCATAATAAATCTACAAATGAAGCACTGAAAGTGCATCAAACCACAGATCAAACCTATTTTTGCTCCTCTCAATCACTACAAAGCAATTTCTATTTCAACGCTAGGGTTAGGGTTGTGCTATGCGTGATTAATTTTCCGGCCTGTTATTTTCGACCGGCAATTATTTATTTGTGAAAATCGTCGCTGCAAGTGTTGTGCAAGTGAATGACGTCACGTAACACGTGTGCCCGTCACGTGCCTGCCACAGCGGGGCGTTTTATTACCTATTCTGGGGCAGGGGTAACGCTCGGTAAATGTCGGCAGCGTGTCGAGGACTGTGCGATTAATTTAATAGCAATCTATTTATTTGAGATTATTTCTGCAACATTGATTACGTTCTATGTTTTGCTTTGATTTTATCTAGAGTCGTGGTTAGGGCTTGGGCATGTGTGATTGTTTTGATATTAGTAATAGATTAGCATGATAGAATTAAAACGAAAACTTTGTAAATTATTGTAAATAGTAGTTTTTTTTATTATGTGGTGATGATGTGTTTTCTACGGTTGAGTATGTGTTGTATTAGATTTAGGGTAAATTACTACTTAGTTTGTTATTTTTAATTGTAAGTACTAACTTATAATGTTTGTTCCTCATGTTAGATAATATTATAATATAATTGTATATTTATATTGCATGCTTAGATATTAGAAAGGGTATTTATTTGTTAGATTTAATATGTATGTTAGGTTCACTTTGAGAAAGAAATGTACGTCCGTAAGTTTAGCTATATTATTATTTTAAGTTAGTATTAGTACATTTTTAGTTTAGTGAACTTATAACAATAAAAAAATAGACTAAGTATCGGGCAGATTGTAGTCAAATTAAGCATATTGTGAGTTTTCAAAACTGATTTGATACAGTTTTAAGCAATAAAATACCTACTCAAACAATTAGCCACACGAATGCTTTGTCCGTCTAGTCCATTTACATTGCTACAAAGTAAATGCAATAGTTTAATGATGAATTATTCTCTTATTTTATTAAAATGTGTTATCCCTGGTTAAATGATCAATGTGTGGTTATCGAGTAGTACAGTATTTTTTACTATTTAGTAATGCAATTGCACTGCCCTCGATGCAGCGCGCTGTGCTGTGGAATGCGGTCACCAATGTACATGTTGTATTACAAGGTCAAGTGCTAGCTATTTTCCCGGTTTATAACAACATAACTACTATAACCAGTGTACCTACAGCCTATATAAAATTCAAACAAAATAAATATTACTCACAGAGACATTAAATTTCTTAATTGACTGCCTTACAATTTACTGAAATTTAAGTTTCTGTAGAAAGCAGACTTAAGATTTAGTTATATAAAACATAAGTACAAATAATCTCCCTCCCTATATATCAATTATATTAGGTCCTTACATATGAAATTGGCGTTTGTATGGGAGGAACAAAAAGTCGAATATTTTTTAATATAATATATTTAATTAATCAAAGTATGAACAATTGTTTTTTATGCACTTTTGCCATCTCATAGGTAGAGCATTGATCCCTTTACAAAAAAAATCAGTCGGACGGGAATCAATAAAATCTTTGAAGGCGATTTGGACTGCCCCATCGGAGTTGATTTTTTTCCCTAGCAAGAAGTTATCCAAATTTAAAAAAAAATGGTAATCTGTTAAAGCAAAGTCCGGGGAGTACGGAGGATGTCTTAGACATTCCAATTGAAGCTCTTCTAATTTGGTAGCCGTCTGTTGTGCAGTGTGTAGTCTAGCGTTGTCGTAAAGCAGCAGTGGCGTGGAGCGATTGACCAGCCTAGGTTGTCTAGCCGCTAGCTTATCCATCATGGTTTGCAATTGCTGACAATAGACATCAGCCGTAATAGTCTGGCCAGATTTTAGAAAACTGTAATGAACAATACCGGCACTAGTCCACCAAACGCTTACAAGTAACTTTTTTGGGGTTAATTTTCGCTTGAGGCAGGATTTGGCTAGCTGGTCAGGATCCAACCATTGCGCTGAGCGCTTCCGATTATCGTAAAGAATCCATTTTTCATCATGATTCGGTTTAAAATACCTTCATTATTGTGCCGGTTTAGTAATGTAATGCAGCAGTCGACGCGCTTTTGCCGGTTTACTTCAGTCAATTCTTGAGGTACCCACCTTTCAAGCTTTTTAATCTTCCCAATTTGCTTCAAGTGATTTAAAACAGTTTTATCACTAATATCGCAGCCTGCAGCTAACTCGGACGTGGTTTGCGATGAATCCGCTTCCACAATAGCCTTCAATTATTCATTATCAACTTTGGTCTCAGGCTGTTCACGGGGCTTGTTTTGCAGGTCGAAATTTCCAGAACGAAAACGTTGGAACCAAAAACGAACTGTGTTTTCTTTTGCAACACGACCGCCTTACACATCATTCACCCTTCGAGTCGTTTCCGCAGCACTAGTGCCACGGCGGAACTCGTACTCGTAAATAATACGATATTTTAAGTTCTCCATTTTGTAAAATGAGTGACGCAAACAGAAAAAACAGAAGAAAAAAAACAAATGAATGACGTTTATCGAAGCACAAATACATGAGTAAATAGCTGTACAAATTTGAATTTGGAATTCCTTACCAAACAGGAGAAATTCGCGATTAAAGTGGCCAGTACGAAAAACGCCAATTTCATATGTAAGGACCTAATATAAATATATCGGGTGCCTTCTAAGCTAAAAAAAACGAATCTAAGCTATTATATTCATACACAAGGCTGTTTGTACAAATATGTAGGTATACCTAAAGTGGTAGCAAAGTAAAACGTGTTATTTTATGTACTTATTTGTATGCTTTGCTGAATCACGTGCTGGCGTGGAAGTAAAAACAAGACTACATTCCCCTCTTTGAAACAAAGAAAAGCCTGTTTTATTCTCTTGTTGTTTAGATTCAATATTGTTGTTCAATTTTCCAATTTGATCGCGTCACATGACCTGGTATAAAGAATGCAAAGTGGATATCGTATTATCATGTAGGTACATATTTCATGGTATTTTTTTGTTCTGTTCCAATTTATATTTTGTTGTAGGTAAGTAAGTAATACATTTTATTTTTAAACAGTTGACTAAAATCCAAGTAGGCAAATAGTATTCACTAAAATTATATTAAATTAATTTTCTTGTGAAGTGAGTACCTACCTAATTGCATCTTAAAAAAACCACGAAACTAATACAAGCTGTGATACAAGTACCTAGGTATGTCATGTACCTAGGCTTCATATTTTCAAAGGTCAGAGTTAGAAGAAGGCCGTCTGTGAAGCCAGTATACAAAAAAATCTCGAATATTTTTTCGCACAAAACGTGGGTTCATCCACCCGTGTTTGTGATTAAGGTGGCACGTGACTGAATACTTATGATAAGTATTTCGATGATATTACTATTAACACACTTTCAGTTTTATATATTTTGTGCATAGAAGTATAATTTTGTGGATATTATATTTACCAAACTTTTTAAATTAGGTAGGTATGTGCTTTAAATAAAATGTAGGTACCTTTTGCAAACATATGTTGTTTTAACCTACCTATTGTGATTCTATCAACGATAATTTTTAGAGAGTACTAGAAGGCATAGACAAAAGATTGAGTTTTATCAAAGTCTATCGTAGGTACTGCATTCTAGGAGCTCTTCTAAGTTCATTAGGTGTTTTACTATCTCTGTATCTCGATTTCCTGACAGAATGCTACCTATGGATGATAATAATATAGAAAGATCTTGATTAAGATACGTTACGTTGTATAGTTACCTAATACTAGTAATAGTAGGTATGTATACTGTTCTACTATTATTATTAAATATACAAACACCGTCTACTACTTATTATGTATTTATTTAAAAAAACGGTTGGTGGTCAATCAATTCAAGGTCAAATTTATTAGTTACTTAAATTAACTAAGTATGTCCTTATAAAATATGTGAATAGGGAATATGAGCGTTTAATGTAGGTAATTGAACCTTGACACACGTACCTAGTCACAGAAAATTTAATTAACTGTTTATTTAGATTTCTGTGTACTACCTAGGTATTATATCTCGACCTTCCAGCGAGAAAATAATATCTCTGAAGTATCATGAATTATCTAAACTAAAACTTAAGAATGGGTTAATTAGGTCAACACCTAATTAACCCATTCTTAAGTTTTATTAAATACAATAATAATGGGGTTGATGTGAACAAGACCTATGATTAGAATAAGTTTTTTACTTAGTTTGACCAATGTAAGCGCATTTTTCCTTAGAGTTAAATTTATAAACCGGATATAAAATTTATTAAAAAAAAAACCCACCACTTTTTTTTTTTTTGTAACTAACTGTGACCTTAGAGCGGCCTTAATTTATTTTAGTTTATGTGCTTTGGCGTATTGAGGCTATTGCCTATTTCCCACTGAAAACAACACTCCTTTTGATTACAAACTAGCTGGTGCCCGCGACTTGGTCCGCGTGGAATAGTTATTAGTTATTACTTACCATAAAAACGGTTCTAGTGAGTTAACCTTAAAAGATAGACATATATTATTGAGCACATTTTGTTAGATCATTTCAAGAGGAATAATTCTTTCATACATATTTTTTTTGATATCTTGAACCCTTTTTCGCAGCGCACGCAACGGAAGCCCTCAAAGATGAATAATTTTCCCCGTTTTTTCCACATTTTCCATTATTTCTTCGCTCCTATTAGTTGCAGCGTGATGTTATATAGCCTAAAGCCTTCCTCGATAAATGGTCTATTCAACACAAAAAGATTTTTCAATTCACACCAGTAGGTACCTAGTTCCTGAGATTAGCGCGTTCAAACAAACAAACAAACAAACAAACTCTTCAGCTTTATAATATTAGTATAGATAAGTTTTTTCTTGCTATTATACTTAACTAGTTACTAATTTCCCTAATCAGAGACCTATACAAATAGGTACCTACATGAGCTTGATTACATTATCTTTTCTTAGTAGGTGGCTAATGGCTGTAAACAGATTGGACCCCCACGGACCAACAAAAGGTGTGTAAAAGGATCCTGCTAGGGCCTCCCTCAGCTGATTAAGTAACGCACACTCATCGTGTACTGATCGGACGCAGCATTGAGCTCCACGTGCCGCCGCGCCGGCTCGAGTCACGTTGCACTCCACGAGGCGCTTGCGTAAACCGAACGTTCCGAACGCCCGCGTGACGTAACCAACTCGATAACTCTATAAATGTAAATAAAACCAAACAAAACTGGCCCTTATCCAACTGCACATAAGAACTGGAATAGCCAACGCTTATCGAAAAACTTTCCAGTTGTGATAGAAATTCGTCGTTGAGCAAGTCTCGGATGCGTTTGTATTGTTATCAGTCATATGACCAGTGTGCAGTGAAATTACTGATTGAGACATGATAGGAAAGCAATACCGTTGTTTGGTTCTGGATCGTAATATAAGAATGATAGATAGGTCGGCAATTCATTAACATTGACGTGATAAATTACATGCTATAGCTGTGTGTATAGTGTACATAGTACATACTAAACCACCCTTTTATGTTCACCTATCAATGCAGAGATATACAACCGAGAGCATATTATCGTGGCTTATTTAAGTACCTACTTAGTTTGTAACTTTGGGAAGTTAAACTAAAAAAAATTGATCGAAGTAAAAACAGCTTGGACAGCTTACTTGACTCTTGCTTGCAAAAGTATTTAAATTTACATGACGCGCAGTTCGGGTTTAGGCCCGGACTATCTACTGAAAGCGCAATTTTGAGTCTCAAGTACGCTGTCCAATACTATACTGATCGCAAGACACCTGTATACGCCTGTTTCCTAGACCTCTCCAAAGCCTTCGAACTCGTAGACTATGGGGTGCTTTGGGGGAAGCTGGGGGACAGTGGTATACCAGGAGAAATGCTCAATATACTGAAATACTGGTATGCGAATCAGGTAAATCATGTCAAGTGGGCTAACTCTGTGTCGCAAGCATATCGGCTGGAATGTGGGGTTAGGCAAGGAGGGTTGGCCTCTCCGAAGCTTTTCAGCCTCTATGTAAACGAGCTTATTGTTGAGCTTAGCAGCATGCGTGTCGGATGCAGGGTGGGGGGTGTTAATTTCAATAACATCAGTTATGCTGATGACATGGTGCTGCTGAGCCCAACAGTAAGGGGTATCAGAGAGATGCTTAAGATATGTGAAGCGTATGCCACGAAACATGGTTTAGTATACAATGTTAAGAAGACTGAATTTATGGTCTTCAAGGCCGCCGGTAAGTGCCCTGATAGTGTTCCCCCAATCACAATAAATGGGTTGAACGTAAACAGGGTGAAACAGTTTAAATATCTTGGACACTATCTTACCGAGGACCTTAAAGATGATGTAGATATAGAGAGGGAGCGTAGAGCTCTGGCGGTTCGCGGTAATATGCTGGCTCGTAGGTTCGCCCGCTGTACAGACCTAGTTAAAGTCACGCTCTTTAAGGCGTACTGTCAGGGAATGTATACGGGCGGCCTGTGGACGGAGTACACCAAGAAATCGCTGGACACTCTACGCGTTCAATATAATAATATATTTAGGATTATGTTAGGGCTCCCTCGCTGGTGCAGCGCGTCCGAAATGTTCACACAAACGTATACTGACGGGTTCCATGCCATTATTCGCAAGAAAGTTGCATCATTGATGAGGAGAGTGCGAGGGAGCCACAACAGTCTCCTAAAAGTTGTCGCTGAAGATGTATGTGCACCTGTACGGAGGCACCTCATCAGGGTGATGCTCAAATAGTAAATTTATTTTCTATGTCGCCCGGGCGGAGTGCCTCTCTGCAGTATGTGTTTGTAGCATGTCAGTTTTCTACTCTTAGGTTAAAACACTAACAATAGTCATTAAGTTTTTATCACTAACCCATGGATCCTGTAGTTGTCCCAATAAATACATTTTGAATTTGAATTTGAATTTGAAAAAACCTACCTAGAAGAAAAAATAAACAAATTAATTGCTTATAAACGAATCACGTTAATTTATAACCCGTAGGTAAGCCTAAACGAGCGTATTCGATAAAATTAGTTCAATAGCTAGCCTGTATAAACAACACGTTTGCCTGACGCTATGCTCGGAGAATTCGCACGTTACACGTGTCATCGCGACCGAAGCGCAGACTGGGCTACACAGTACCTACACACAGACGGAAAACTTCACGAAAATGGATAACAATTCTTAACCAGAAATAATACTTAATTCACACAAAATATTCTATTGGTAGGTATAACTATGTATTTTGAATTTCGTTTAAAGATTTGGGTAAGTTTGTACATGTATACATAATGGGTATATATCCGACATATATAAGTACCTACATACCTATGGATAAAAGATTTATAAATGTATAAATACAAACTTCGTAATTATAATTAAACTTTTTAGGCAATACATTTTAAGACATTTAATTATATTACCTAGCATTTTTGTTCCATTGTATTGATTGAATCTAACAAATATACGTAACCGATAAGCCTATTACTATTACCGATACTATTACCTTAGACAAATTATATATCACTATTATATTACCTATCTGTCTGCTAATTTTCAAAGTTGTCATTAACAAATCAAACATTGTTTATGGTTCTCAAACATGTGTTTGAGTATGCTTAGTACATTCAGAGTTATCTCTCTATCACAAATTCGTTTCATAAAACGATAGCCTTCTACAGTTGACATCATACCCTACTTATATCGTACTGTACTATGCATATCGTTATATTATGTGTATCACATATCTCCCACCCACACCACAATATAGGCTAAATAATAGAAAATCCTGCTACTGCACTAGTGTTTCAAATGATATTTACAGAATATAATTATAAAAGTTTTACCTAACAACTGTTATTTACCCGTATAACAGGTATAATAAATGAGTATTACTTTCGTAACAGCTGACATCTACGTTACATCTCTAGTAGCTTAAATATTTAAAATAACATACAATGTGCATAATGTTTAAATATAATATTTGGAAGTATTTCATCTTTTATTTTATGAGTTATTTTTGTCAAGAGCTAAGCCCACTCTATGGTTGTTTAACTTAAACTTTTATTGGAAAATGAGCGAAGTGCCTTCACAATAGGTACAATGTATAATATATTCATATTCTAACTAAATTGTTCATAAATGAATTAAATGTACGAATAAAACTACGCCGTAATGGATTATTCCATAAATAACTAATTTCAATGTGAGCTTGTCTGCGCCTGCATTAGATACATTGTTGTAAGTCTATCCATTTAGTTTATCAGTGGTTTTACTGCATAAGTACTTTGCGCGTGTAATATTAGACAGGCCCGTATCGATATATGTATTCCCCCTTGATTCAGCTCAAATCACAGTTTGGACATGTAATAGTAGTTTATGCAACTGTCATATAATGAAGGGTATTAAAACACGAGGGTGAGTTTATTAAACGAGCGCAGCGAGTTTCATAATAGTAACGAGTGTTTTAATACCCGTGTTATATGCAGTTGCATACACTACTTTATCTTCACTAATGTTGTAACATTCTAACTTAATTTATTAAATTAAATTCACGCGTAGGTACGTGTATTGTCACAGTGATTTTGCCGCCATTAAAATCTAACCAATGAGAGCAATGATCAATAAAACGCGACCAACCTGATTAACCCTGCAATCAGGTTGGTCGCGTTTTATTGATGTTATAATGAGATATTACGATATCGAAGTGGATATTATACCATCATGTGAAATTGCTTAAATTGAGTGTTTTGTTGTCTGCGCTATAACAGTAGTAATAAAATTATAAGTCAAGTATTGGAAACATAAGTAGAATGTTACAACATTAGTGTAGATAAAATTTATTAAGTAGGTACACTTATTATTTTACTACTGGAATTTAATTTTTGGTGACCGCTGCATATAAGTACCAGCAAATGTTGCTGTTATACGAATGCTAGGGATAAACATGATACGGGCCTAGATCTTTAATTAATTGTTGGAACTAAATGCGTAAGGTGTAAGAATGAAAGTAATGCAGTTTGCTATTGCATTGCTCTTATAGCATTATGGAATCACCCTGTGCGATGTTAATCTCAAAGAACAAATGAGGATAAATTAGTTTTAGTAAGTAACTATGGATTAAGCCTGAAATAAACGTCTTTTATTATTATTATTTTTATGTATTTTATTTTTATCATCTAGGAGCAGTGAGTGGCCCTAGTTTGCCCCCATGAATTCCCTCCTTAATTCATCATGGTATAATGTAAATGGGACACAACATAAACGGTGGCAATAATTGCACGCTTGCACGACAGCACGTGCTGTCGGATGCGTGTGGGACAATGACCAGTGAAGGCTATGCACTGAGACGCGAAGGTAGCTCCTTACATTAGTACACAGTGCACAATAAATCTATAAATAACGTAATTTTAATTAAAAAAATTTAGTTTTTTTTGTAATGTAATGAAGCCTGTAATTTAAAATCATTGTTAAGTAGTTTACCTCAAATATGTAATTCTTTCCTGGGCCTCCGAGATCATTGCCTAGTTCGGGGTCCGGATACATTTGATTTGATCATTACATGAGATAGGCTCACGCTTGACTACAACTTGTAGTACGTTTGCAATATAGTAAGAATTGGAAAAAATCAGGAGGATGATGGATTTAGCTTTCTACACCATTTATTTAGAAGACCATACCATTTTTAAAACTGCTTTACCCTTTTTTTATTAACTTCCGTAAAAATAATCTATGATATTTTTTTTTAATGTAGGTAGGTACGTGCAACGTTCGTACAGCAGCAAAAGTTAGTACATATTTATTAAGTTAAACTTCTTAGATTAGATATTTTGCAGGACTGTAATAAATCTTTGTCTATTGACCTTCATTTTAAAAATATAGTTAACTTCTCATTATTATTAGTACACGTACTTAAAGGTTTAGCGAAAAAAGTTAAATTTATGTTCATTTTCTCCACTGATCATTTTACACAGTTATCTCATTTAGAGATGAGACAATTATCTACTTAAATTGCGTGGAAATTAAGTCCTTCGCGTACTTTCTTTGTTATTTAAAAGTCGATTAGGTAGGTACTCTTCTGTAAAACCTTCTTGCCTTTTTTACTTCAATGTTTACAAGATATCCAGACAATGCAAAAGCAAACCTGCGATTCATAATGAAATGAACGTGACTCTAGTGCAGGTGTGTGTGTCCTACAGACAGTATGTACGTCTGTGTGCGTGCGACGGTCACGTTTTGCGCGGCGTGTCGAGGTCGAGTCGCGACTCGCGCCGCGTTCCACCTTCCCCCACCCCTAAATTTCCCCTCTACGTCACGTGGCTCAATGTGATATTTTTACTTTACGTTCTCTACAAACTACAAATCTCAATTTACTTACCTATGTATAGTTATTTTTTTATTAAATGTAAGCAAAATAAACGATAACTCTGGAACTTATCCCCTAAAAATAACTTCTATCTTACACACGATAGGCAAAATGAATTATTAGTAGGTAAGTACCTATTAGAAATAAGCTACAAAAATATAAAAGAACTAATATGTAGTTAAATAAAGATATATTTAGGTACTTACTCATGTTTAAAATTATGTTTATTACTTATTTCATGACAAGTTGAGATAATATTGCAATGATGCATCTAATTATTAATATATTCCGATAATCAAATGCACAAAACCTTAAGTAGGTATACCATTTTTTATGATTCATGATATTATATGAATTTCAAGTCATTTAAGTACCTACCTATATATTATCCAAGTGCCAACCCACACTTAAGTAGTAGGTACATATTTTTATAATATAGGTAGGTACATAAATAAATTCTTATTAGATTTAATACAGAAATCAGTAGGTACTAACTTCATCAACCTACGAGTACCTACCTGATATTATTGTACAAAATAAAACTAAAAGTAGGTAGGTAAATAGGTACTTATTGAACTTCATCTAGTATTTAGGTCTGTGAGGAATAACAGATATTATACATTTTTTTATAATATATCCTGATTACGAAGCCAATTAAAAATATAAATGCAATAAATATAAATGAGTATTTCCAACTTACTTATCATATTTCACGGAATGACCGTTTTCTTCCCAAAAATGTCGGATTTCCATATTCACAATATAAACAAGAGATGCTTTACTGACACTATAACACCCAGAAAACAAAAAATATTATCTTTCCACAATCATCTTTCTCGTAAAAGGTGCACTATTCACTTCACACGCCACTATATTCCTAGGTTAAGTCTTCATAATTCAGTTTCATCATAAACCAGTAAACACTTCGAATATTTGTTATCGTGTTTATCCGCATTAATCTTGTGACGCGGCACTAAGACGTGTTAACCGTCAGAGGTTCGCACCCATTCTGAATCAGCCAGCAGCAGCCAGGATACCGGCCGGCAAAAATCATGTGACGGCGCAATGGCTTCAATTTAAGGCACGGGTTCAAGAATGTGCCTTTAAAAGTACAGATTATTATTAAATATATATCTTCGTACGTATTAAATTAGGCCATTAAAACCATTACATTGTATGCTAAGAATGAAGTGCGAATATCATATACTCAGCGAGCGCTGAGCCAGATCTGCCACGGCCACGCTTGCTGGCACGTGACTGTCTGTGTCTGTGTTGGTTGAGTGTTGACTGCTGGGCTGGCTGAGCAGTGAGCTGAGCTGACGCTCTCCCTTCCCATGCCCATGCCCAACAATGCCCCACCCCACATGTCTCGTATCGTTCGTTAATTTAGTACATATCGCACGTATACCTATAGTCGATTCCATTATACTTGGGGAAAATAGTAAACAAACCGCCGGCTCTCACAAAATCACTAAACTTTCGATGAAATCACTCCACTTCGGTATTTTAATAGTTCTTGGACACAAACGGTACATGTATGCTACTATTTACACACGTAGAACACTTTGATTCAACATAATTACGCTGTATTTCAATAAATTACGAAGACGTGATCAAATCAGCGAAAAATCTTTTGACAGCTTTGACAAACACTCTATGATAGACTTTTAACGTTGTCTATGTTTTAGTGATGGGAATGGTATTCAAAGAATGAACGTAAAATAAGACTAGGAGAATGAATGCTTTCATTTGCAACATATTATTATCAAAATACTTTTATACAATATAAATAAAAATATATAATATGTATAATATAATTACTGGGTTATTCGTGGCTATTGAGATTATTAAAATTTATAATTAAATTAATTATTAAAATTTATAATTTTAAAATTTGGTATGGCTATACGTCAAAAATATGTCATTGTACGAGTGAGAGATACGACTTGGATATCGTGCCTCTCGCTCGCATAAGTCTGAACGAGCTAGTAACGAACCGATAGCAGCATTCGTCTCGTAACTTCCATCGATGTCTTACGTTTCGGGTGCTCTTACATTTTTGATTTTCGACAACCTGGCTTTATTACGGACTTGTGAGTGCTTTCTGGATTGGATTTATTGTGATATTCTTGGACTGACGACTTATTGCTACGCTATACGGACTTGGTCTTATTTTGTGGTTGCGGTTTGGCTGATATTTTCACAGGTAAGCAATTTAAATTTAATCTCCTAGTTTAAATTAAATCCATACTTAGAAATTCCAAATTTAAATTCGTGAACCTCCATGATGTATCAGCCCAAGAAACCTAATTAAATGTATACCCTATAAAGCATTAGGCTTTAGTTATTTTTTCAAAAAACCACGAGTATGTTGAAGTAGGAAATATAGCTAATATGTTTGCATAATATTATATACAAATGCTTTGCTGTTTTTTTCCATAAATTTTGATACGATTTGGTCTATTTTGTAGGTATTATAGCCAATATGTTGTGCATAATTATATACAAATTTATTGCTAATTTTTTTTTCATAAGTTTTGATACGATTTGGTCTATATATTTTGATACTCCTGTAGATGTTCACATTCTCAATATTCCTATTCTATGTGCCATTTAACACCTGGCATAGAAAAACAGATAAATGTTTCATTTCATTTAACCGAGAGTAGTGACGACACTGAAAGCGAAACTGATTTTTAAATAAAAAATATTGCCTTAAGAAAATGTGTTTTTATTTACCCCTGGTTTTGACATGTAGGAACTGATGTGTAGAATGTGATAGAAGTAAGTAGGTACTATCTGTCTGTTACGGCATTTTAGAGTACTTTAAGTAACCTAGCACAACCTGTATCTGAGCAGGTGCTGTTTAATCTAGGATTTTCTGGTAATTTGTAGCTTCTAGGGAAAACAAACATGATTATAGGTTTTAATACATTTTAGGTTTAAATATTAAAAGCAAAATTTTTATTAAAAGTTTGTTCATACTTGTAAATAAAATGAATATTTAAAATATTAGATTCATATGTTCATTCACTTAAATTCAAATTGTCGTTCATTCGACCTAACCACATCACTATTTGTTCACTATTTGTTCACTCTTTGTCTATGGTTTTGGTTTGTTTACTATTTTCACAAAGTATAGAGGAATCGACCGTACTTACCTTTTACGTGGCATATTATGTATTACTAGCTGTGCTCGCGACTTCGTCCGCGTGGAATAGTTATTTTGGGCATCATATTTATTTTTGCAAACAACCTCTTCAGCTTTATAAATTATAGTTGTACTCACGACTTGAACCGTTTTCGCAGCGCAAGATGAATAATTTTCCCCGTTTTAACCACATTTTCCATTGTTTCTTTGCTCCTATTAGTTGCAGCGTAATGTTATATAGCCTAAAGCCTTCCTCCATAAATGTTCTATTCAACACAAAAAGAATTTTTAAATTCGCACCAGTAGTTCCTGAGATTATTGCGTTCAAACAAACAAACAAACTCTTCAGCTTTATAATATTAGTATAGATTTACAGAAGAAGTCACATTTAAATGGTTTAGCATTTCTAATGTTTTTGAAAATGAATGAAAACAATTTCGACTTCTTTGACTTGACATTGCTTACGCTATAACTGGGTTTTAATCATTAATATAACATCATTCCAATATTAGTTAACTATTATTACTAATATTGGATACACACATAGGTACGTGTGTTAATCCAGAACCTAATAGAGGTACCTATCTCCATAACAAATTGTTTTCAAATTGGTTCAGCCTTTTAAGCGTGACGAAAGAACAAACATAGGTAAGTACTCTCTAACTTTCGCCTATATAATATTAGTTGATAAATGGGATGGTACGTAAGTATGATGCAAGTAATGTTATCCCTTTCTTTCTCGTGTGGTGTAATCAATCTAGATTCTTTGATCCCACCGCTCCGGGAATAAGTTTATTTTTCTTTCCGTCTGGTTGTCAACTTTGGTAGGTAGTTAAAATGGCAGTTTAATCTTTGTCAAATCTGTTCAGGTTTCGTTTAGTATCTTCTTCACTATCAATTTCTGGTTTACCTCTGGGTCTATTCAAATAACATAAATATGAACATTATTTAAAGGTATCGCAGTGGTCTTGGTTGGCCTAGTGGTCATCCCGGTATCTTACATCTGTAAGATACTAAATAAGTATCTACTTAACCATTCTAGCAACCTTCATCTTTATTCGTTTTTTTCCAATTTATACAAAATCTTTTTGGTTAGATCTGGATAGTGATATATATATATATTACACATGCTATGTGTGTGTGTATAAATCCGGCAAAAGTTGCAGAGGGTTCAACTCTATTAGTGTTACCGAATTTTCTATTAACACCTTATAGCATATTTTTATGAGTAGGCAAGAATTATTTTTACGTATTGGTAGTTACATGCAATGTTTAATATAACTGAAAAAAAACTCTCGATATTTGCGGAGAGCCAATCTATGATAATATATTAGATCAGTTCTAACCGGTATATGTTGCAACTGTAAGGCAAGCATATTGACTAAATTAAATAGATAAATATATAAAAGAAGTGAGTGAGAAAATACTAAATGTGGGAACTTGGTTCTTCATCGATAATCATAATAGGTACGTTTTTGGATTGTTTTTTTTCAGACATACATTTTATACAAATAAATGATATGATACCATCACATATGGTAATTTTTTTACAACTGGTAACACTTATAAAACTTGGCGTTTCGACATCGCATACAACATAATCGCATGTAGTCCGCATTTATTTTTATGTTTCTGAGTAATGTTGTCTCATTTCCTCATACTATTAAATTTTGTTTTAATGTTATGCAGATAATTTTTTAAAACCATCTATTTCATATGAGTTCACACAGAAAAAAAAAAATTATCTTAGAAAATATGTTGCAATATTTGTTTTGTAGTAGGATCAAAACGCAGGTTTTCTGATGATCTGTCATTTTCTTCTGTCAAGACTGTCAAATTAAATTTCAATCAATCAAAATCGAAAATTGTCGTAAGGCTATCGAAAAGGCGTTTATTTTCAAGTTTCTTTAGTAATTACAGTGTAAACTAGTGAAAATGATTGCTTTAATTAATCGCATCTTAGACTGGATCAAAAGTTTGTTCTGGAAAGAGGAGATGGAGCTCACTTTGGTGGGATTGCAGTACTCAGGAAAAACAACTTTTGTTAACGTCATTGCCGTTAGTATCATCGGAAAACAATATTTTTGCGTTGTCTGAGATTCCGTGTAATAATTACATGCATAACATGGCATGTGTATGTATATTTGTCCAGCATGCAAGCCATGCGATCGATTAGTATTGGCCTATACACTGGCCGATGCCACGGCATTATGTGAACAAATTACTCATTGTTTGAAGCATATGAACATTTCTTTATCTGGCTTTGTTTGAAACTATAGGCCCTTAGTAATATGGAGTTAAAATTGTTTGAAAGAAATTGTTGGAAAAATGGTACAGATCTATGTAGGTATACATGGAAACTTCATTTTCTCATGTTAACCGAATTATTTATAACACAAGTGTATTGAGTGTATCATGCACTTCTGTTGCTATGTTGTAGTTACTAATCATAAGTTTTTCTTTTCATTGACTGAAAGGAGTCAATGCATTGAAGATATTTTATAATTGCTCTAGTAAGCCTATTTATTATTATGTATGTCTATTTTTCTTTATTTGTGTGAACTTGTGCTGAATTATTTGTGTTATCTTGTGCCCAATGAGATAAAATTAGAAACATGTAATAGAGAAACTATTCAATCATTAACCATAATAAATAGTACTATAACATCTTCATGTACTTAGCCTAATTTATCAGTAAATACCTAACAGAATGTACTCTGAATACCAATGCCACAAACACTGAGTACATTGACTGGCTTATCTAATCAAAGTGAAACTAAATTCAATATTCAAACTTTTATCCTATAATGTTTATTACAGATCAACTTGTGACTGTTTTAATAATAAAGTACCAGGTTTATTTAAAAAGCTAATGTTATACAAATAAACCATGTAATATATATTTGTCTATGACATAGGTTATGTTTTGTAAAAGCTTACGAGTCATGGTAATACTGACTTTATCGTAAGACATACACATTAGTAGACTACAATTTAACTCTAAATCTGGCCCATGTAACTGTAAATAAACTTTATAAAGTAAGTGGCTGGGTGATTGTTAGCAAAAGTACAACATGGCTAGTAAAAACTGTGATGTTTGCCAAATTTAACTTCAACAAATAATGTTCTATTTGATTTAGGTAACTTGTATGTGGAAACACCATTTAATTATTCATAGTCTGGGATAGGCAGAATAAATGTGTATTGTATGGAACAGTAAATAAATAATAAAGCAGGGCCAACAGAGACAGCTATAATAATAATATGCCTGTACATATATCTGTGTGTTCAGAGAGCATAGTTTGTGGATGTTTGATATACAAGCTAGGAAACTAAGCTCTTTTTCTTCTTATAAAATGAGAGTGGCCAACTCTGGTGTCGAGTGTTTATCATGCAGCCCTAAGGGCCTCTGACATTGCTTAACGACTGCCATACTAGACTAACAGCCAGGACCTACAATTTAGCTCAGTAACATGGATACTTTTTCCTAAAAATTATAATAAAAGGGTCTTCCCATATAGAGTAAATGGGTTTCAAAACCTATTGTGCTATATCTTAGACTATAGTGGTGCTTATCTTGTTTGACAACGATTCATAAAATTCACTAATTTTGTTTTATTTATGTGACAAATTTTCTTCATAAGTGAGTCAATAATTCTTGAAAAAAAGTTTATTTAATGAGTGTATTGTTTGTTTACAGTCCGGTCAGTTCAGTGAAGACATGATACCAACTGTTGGTTTCAACATGAGGAAAATCACTAAAGGAAATGTTACTATTAAGGTAAAAATATCACACCAACATTAGCTATTTATTTAAATTACCACACAGCATTAGCATAACCTGGTAAATTCCTTTACCTATTTTAAAATTAGCATTAAACACATTAAGTTCATTGCATGAGTACTTAATCACTAGGATACATAAGTCATAGTGTATCAAACATAGACTATATCCATATTAGACCATAGTTGTTGCTTACCATCAGGCAAACTATGGTCAAGTGCAGACCTAGTTGATTAAAAAAAAGGCAACATGACTACTGTGCTGTTTGCAATGTCCAGAAATATTTATATTTATTTTTGTTAAAGTACCTTAAGAAAGGAAATCAAATACAGGTTAAACCATGTTCTGTCATTACTTTGATTCAAACTTAGTAAATTTGTTTAAGAGTGAGGAACATTTAATCCAAGCTTCTTACAATACTGACTAAACATCAGACAATTATGTGATACAAAAAAAACTCCAGCTTTCCAAGTTTTTTGTAGCAATTTGTTATTTTATATGCCACTGTTGCGGGCTGAAATCACGGCTGCTATACACAACTTGAAGATCAGAAAAGCTCCAGGAGTAGACGAAATATCAGCTGAAGTTCTTAAGATGCTTGGAGATACTGGAATCGATATGCTGCATAATATCTGCAATACTGTTTGGCGTACGGGTGTTTGGCCCCATGATTGGACCAGCTCTATAGTTCTGCCGCTTCATAAGAAAGGATCTACAAAAAAGTGCGATAATTATCGTACACTTTCTCTAATTTCGCATGCTAGTAAGATACTGCTACACATCTTGAACAACAGAATCAGGTATTTTCTTGATTGGCAAATTCCGCAGGAGCAAGCTGGTTTTGTGAAAGGCGTGGGCACCCGAGAACAAATCTTGAACGTGCGTCAGCTAATAGAAAAAGCATACGAGTTTAATGTGCCTTTCATGATGTGCTTTATCGATTACAGTAAAGCTTTCGACTGCGTTGACTGGGAGAAGCTCTGGAAAGTCCTGGAAGAGATGGGTGTTCCAAAACATCTAGTGAAATTGTTGCAGGGCCTGTATTACGATAGTAAAGGACAAGTGAGAATAGAGAAAACATTTTCAAAACCTTTTGGTTTGGGAAAGGGAGTACGTCAAGGATGTATCTTGTCCCCCATTCTTTTCAATATCTACGGCGAACATATTATACGGCATACTTGTGACAATTGGAATGGCGGAATATCTATTAACGGGCAGAAGATCCAGAATCTCCGGTACGCCGATGATACTATCCTTTTTGCCTCCAACGAAAACGAAATGTCTGTATTGCTAGACAGGATGGAGAAATTTAGTTTGGAAATGGGACTAGCGATTAATCGTTCAAAGACCAAGGTGATGGTTGTGGATCGCGCTTCTAAGTTGGAGCTCCGTGGTACACTAAATTTTGAGTATGTTGACCATTTCATTTACCTGGGCTCTAACATTAGCGCCAACGGATCATGTGAGGAAGAAATCCGAAGAAGAATTGGAATGGCTAAAAACGCCATGTCGCAGCTCGACAAAGTATGGAAGGACCGTAGTATTAGTAACAAAACGAAGATCTCTCTTGTTAATGCTTTAGTGTTCTCCATATTTTTCTATGGAGTAGAGGCATGGACGCTCAAATCTAAAGATCGCCAACGAATAGACGCCTTTGAGATGTGGTGTTGGAGGAGATTATTGCGTATACCATGGACTGCGTTCAGAACCAATCAATCTATTCTTAAGGAACTCCGACTTCATAACCTCCCCCGATTATCAACCATTTGTCTGCGGAGAGTTTTGGAATTTTTTGGACACATTGCACGTAAATCCGTAGACAATCTGCAGAAATTAATTGTTACTGGAAAAGTGGAGGGTAAAAGACCTAGAGGGAGAAGTCCGACGCGATGGTCTGATCAGATAAAAGTTGCCCTCAACACAAGTGTAGCAGATGCAGTTCACGTCGCTGGGAATAGAAGAAAGTGGCGAAACATCGTAAAAGGAAAGATGATGACATGAATGGTCACGACCCCCAGCATTGGGGTATCGACGCAAAGAGAGAGAGAGTTATTTTATATAGCTTACTGAGACAACAACTCAAGGCCCAGATTCAATAGTTTTAAACAAACTGGATGACTGAGTACATAGAATGAAATGCACTAAAGACCTCAAACTAGATTTATTTGCAGGTCTTATCACCTCCAATAAGAATTAATTTAACTTACTTGTATGAGCACTAGTGTTAACTTCAATTTGTCATTTTTATATCAACACTTAAGTATAAAAGTAGGTATATAGTAAGTTGAGTTGACATTGAAACTATGTTCCAGGTGTGGGACATTGGAGGCCAGCCTCGCTTCCGCTCCATGTGGGAGAGGTACTGTCGCGGAGTCAATGCTATTGTGTAAGTTTTCTTTTTACAATATATGAGAGCGCCCTAAACACCTCAAGTGGAATGTCGGTGCAGGACTTATCACCCCATGTTAAATTATAATTGTAGAGTAGCTGACCCGTGTGTTGAGAGTTTTCTAACTTACCCAGTTTTGATGTGACATTACAAATTCTGTATTAAGACAAAGTTGGGAGCTTTAATTGAAATGTTATAAGGATTTATGGAAATTTGAAGTGCTAGAATGGAATGCTACTTTGAGGTTGATTGAGCAGTTCTTTTAGACTGACTCTAATCAACACTTGTTAACATTGATAACCACATACAAATGTGTCGACTAGCTGAACTACAGACAGTTTGTTGTGTAATTTTACTATATATTTTACTGTATGTGCACATTCATATACAATAAATGACTGAGCTAGGTCTAATGGAACTACGGGCATTATTAATTATTATATAACTTTGTATGAATTTAATAGAGTTATGTGCATTGTTCATACATAATTATAATGCACATAGAAGTGAAAGTGTGTTTGTTATTCAGGTACAATTGGTATAGAGGAAAGATAAATTTGATTAGATTGAAACCACCCTACTTTTTATCCAGATATAATACAAGTGAAATTGCTGAAGTCCACTAGTATAGTATTACATATCTAGACAGTTTGCCTTGACTCACACATGACATCTGAGTAAAGTCATCTCATTGTATAGTACAAGTGTACTTCACTGTGTGTGAAACATTGAACAGATAACCTCGAGGGCATCAGTGTAACTAAACGCTAAACAGTCTCTAACATGCCTCTAGTGCCTCGCTATAATTTATGACTGAAAACCTCTGGGTCTTTATGGTTTCCTAGTAGTAAAAACTTGTCTATGTTTGTCTTGTGGAAATCAATTGCCTTGAATCGAATGGTATATTCTGGCAGCCAGTATTGTATAAATAAATAAACTTATTAAATACTTGACTTGTGTTATCCGTGGAAGGATCTGAGACATACCACGATGTATCAGGCCAAGTCACGACGCTCAGCGTTAAGATATTTTCACAATAACCAGTTAGAGTTTGTTCCTAGCTGATAATAAGTTTATGTCTCTCAAGTATTGTTCAGTACTACTAGTTCATTGCTTAGTCCATGATATGATTAAATAAATAAAAATAAATAAATTTTATTTCAGGACATATCACACAGCGCCATCTAGCCCCATACTAAGCTTACGCTTGTATCATGGGTACTAGATAATGGTTATAATACATATATACTTAACATATTAGCAGTCGCAGCGGAAAAACACTAATTGAAAACACGTCAAGTGCAAGCCCATTTCTTGTAAAAAAAAATACATATTTCTCCAGAGTTTCAGTTTTCACATACTTATATATACTTTTTATTACTTTATATGTACTTTTATATTTTTTGATTCCAGGTACATGGTAGACGCGGCGGACCCTGACAAGATCGAGGCGTCCCGCAACGAGCTGCACAGCTTGCTGGAGAAGCAGCAGCTGACCGGCATCCCGGTGCTGGTGCTCGGCAACAAGCGGGACCTGCCCCACGCGCTGGATGAACACGGCCTCATCGAGAGGATGTGAGTATCGACACTGCAGTGAGCTTGTCACTACAACCTAATATGTGACATCGCTCCCTGGCCATGGGGCTCTAAACCATATATTATATGCTATGTGGTTTGTTAATTTATCAAAAAAAGAGCCTGCACTCCACAACACAGAATAATTTGCTATGGAGTGCAGCGGATACATGTCTATAAGTGTTTTATTAAAATAAAATAACTTGAATTCTAAATCTGAAACTTAGAATGGGCTCAAACCCACTACCGAGCTTTAAACACCACGGTTTTTATATTTATTAGTTTTATGTAGACTCGAGACATTATTTGTACACTGCCCTCGCAAACGCTACAAGTAGCGGTGACTTTAGCTATCAAAAGGTTAAATAAAACTTAATGCAGCAGATATTTTAGATAAACTAAATAAATAAATATTCCGGGACATTGCACACAGCGCCATCTAGCCCCGCACTAAGCAAACGCTTGTGTCTTATCTAGATCTTATACTACCTTGTGCTTTTTTAGTATTTATTGTTGGACATACAGAATACAGACAATTGAACACACAAACAATAGTTTATTAAGTACATATTAATGTGCATTTAATAATCCGTGCGTTGTATGTTCCAGGAACCTGTCCGCGATCCAGGACCGCGAGATCTGCTGCTACTCCATCTCGTGCAAGGAGAAGGACAACATCGACATCACGCTGCAGTGGCTCATCTCACACAGTAAGTCTGGCAGCCCGCGCTAAGGCACCTCGCCGCGGGGGCGGGGGCGGGGGGACTACTGCTTTCTATACATACTTCATACATACATTCATATATAGTAGGCGATGATTTATATGTTTTGTTTATGGGTCAAACTAAATATGTTCTACATGTTGATTCAAATTGTTTTATTATGCCAAAATAAACACAGTTAGTACTTAGATTAATGTACAGGAGTTTAAATCTTACATGTAGCAGTACAAGTTGCATTTCATTGTCCCGCGCTAAGTCCCATAGATGGGCTTGTGTGTGCGGGGTTTCCTTCTGTGACTTTTTATTAAATAATGAAATTCATATTATAAACATAAATTTTTCACTTTATACCTTTTTTTTTGTAAATACATACAATGACTCCGGTTACAAAGGTTCGCTTGCATAACGATTTTTAAACACATTCATCTGGTAATTTGGTCAAGAGAATTTACTTGGCAACTTTTTTAGATAAATGCGTTTACTCTAAAACTTTGTGCGAGCCTAAGGCTTATATGTAGGTATACTTTTTATTTCAGTACAGTAAACGTGAAATTTATTGAATAATTATTTGAACTGTACTGTTATTACTATTCATGTTTTATGGATCATTTATTTGTGTCTTTAAGCTTTGAGCAATCTTGTTATCTTGCCTCAATAAATTACTTGTGAATCTCTCAATCTATCTGATAATTTCTCTCTTGCCAATGGGTCTATAAAATTCACAAGAAACGTTTACTTTACTCATTAACTCTGCCGCGAAGTATATATATTATGTAAGTGTGTTGGAAAGTAGTTGTCCCGCGTATATACGACTGTATGAAATAAGTTTTCACAATGAATTACAATTAATAGATAATGCAATGAAATGTTGAAGACAGTTAAATGCAAATAGATAAATCAAAATATAGTGTTGATAAAAATATGCATTAGGAATGGGTGAAAATAGTACATGAACTTAGGAATTCTAACTAATGTGATTCTTGTTCTTCATTTTGAGGTTGTAATGAAAATAGTAAGAATTATTTTTTACTAAAATATCTTAGTTGTATGAAAACTTTGCTTACTGTTTTCGGTTTTCTTAGTTCTAATTTACTATAAATTACATTTATTTTTAATAATGTCCAAGTATCATGCACTGTTTCCACTCCAACATATATTTCTCGCTCGCACGGCACTGCCTTCGTAAGGCCTGTAATGAAATGCCTCTAAACTGATTATTAATATAATTCCATGTGAAAAGAGTATTGTTTATGTCGTGATAATAACAATATTAGCATGAGTTTTGCACTCTCTACAATATGGTAGCGACTTGTCACAAAATAACTAATATTATTGCTAAATTCACAAGATAGCTCTTTACTGTGTCTGGCTGGTTGACACGATTCAAGGAAGGAAGAGATGGCGATACTTTTTTGTATCAAAACATTGTCTGTTTGAGTGCGTTAGAGAGAGAGAGAGAAAAAGAGACCAGAGTTTTGTTGATTTGAATTAAATGTGCAACCAGCTGCATACCCTGCTTTAGGTGCCAATTGATTGTTCACTTTATTTATTAGTTGATTTTGAAGACAGCTACCATATTAGTTAAAAAATTAGGATACATCCAAACATGTAGTGGTTCAACAGATACACTATAGGGCATATCAATAGTAAACTATTTAATAATATTGGTTCACAAATCCAGTGTTACTCTGACCCGCTATATGTTGGATGTGTCGATGTTAGATTACTAGATTCTCTTATATTTAGCGTTATATAATATATAAATATACTTATCTCATACTGTTAGCTAAACATAATGTATAAGTTTAAAAATGCCTACTGTGGGACTAATTTTGCTCAATATGTATGGAGTTAGGCGGAGTTGTACATAAATATGTATTGGACATTATAGGAACACTGTTTTTGTAAGTATTTTAGAGGAAAGTACATTTTGAGGCAAATTGGGACTTAAAAATAAAAACGCTCACGCTTATTTTAACTGCCAAATAATGCCTATTTGCCTGAACGCAGCTGATGCTAAAATTTGGACTTGTGAAGTAAAAATTTTGACTCTTAATTGAAAAAAAAAAACACGTTTTTATAATCACAAACAAGCAATCATTAATTATAAACATTCTTGTCAAATTAAAGTAAGTTTATATCAACTTGAGGGTTGTTGCGGTCCTGTTCAACAAAATTAGACCCACAATGGGACTGTTTTGTCGAGTATAGGAAGTCATTAGATGTATTATAAATATCCGCTTCTACTGCACATTATTATGTTTATATGAAAAATGTCTGTATAAAACTAAAATAGAAAAAAAAGAGCAAATGTCTTTCGAAAATAATGACGATAGAGAGAAGAGTTGTACGAGTTTTGGTAAATGTGTGAACAGATGGACCATAAAAGGGTAAAAGAGTAAATAAAGTATTAATATCATAGCTTGTATACAAATACAATACCGACATCTAAGGCACCAAACACAGGAATAAAATACGATACAAAAGACTACAATGGTGCTTAACATAAGGCAGGCTGTAGTCAAACGTAAGCCTATTCTGTGGTAAAAATAAATATGTGAGGAGATTATCTGCCTGAATTCTGAATTGTATATTCCAACACTGTTTTGTCTATTTTTGTGTAGAGATACTTAACTAGTGGCAAAATTTCTTAATGAGATGCCGGATTCAAAGTGCGGAAACTTAGTTTGTCAATATTTACCAAACCTCGTTATTATTTTCTTCGCTATTATTATGCATGTATTAAATTGTAATTAATTTAAGGTTTCCTGAAACCGGAACGTTATTGCGGTGTTTCATCATCTTTTTTTCCTGTGATAGAAACATCATAAAATGTTTTGTTTTCTTTAATTTGTTTATTCCATTACGCGGTCTTTCTTCTGCTACGCGCCGACAAAATGTATATTATAATATAAATACTTATGTATATAAAATACATAATATTATTTGTTTAATAAATTATATTCATTTAGTATTAGTTATCGAATAGTGTTTAGAGTT
The DNA here is from genome assembly GCA_964023185.1 of Macaria liturata. Taxonomy (NCBI): domain Eukaryota; kingdom Metazoa; phylum Arthropoda; class Insecta; order Lepidoptera; family Geometridae; genus Macaria; species Macaria liturata. Next base: position 6,916,247 of record OZ026811.1, on the reverse strand, counting down.
TCTCTCAATTAATAGATATCTCAAATAATATTTATTTATATTAGAATTGTTCTAAAAACGTAGATAGGTATAGCATTCCGAAGTTTAGAGAAATGTAATCATTTGAGATATTTATTTTTATTTTATGGTGCGTTTTTTGTTGTCTGTATTTTTTTATACGTATTAAATCTGTTATAAGAGAGAATGAATATGGTTTCTTTTTAATCAAATTAAAATAGCGAATCAATGAAATTATTATGCATTGCGACAAACATTTATTGGCGCTATGATTTATTATATCTGTTGCTATTTTATAGCTCAGGGAACGTCGATCAATTATACAAAATGATTTATTTAACATTAAAATACAGCCAGAAAAATATGAATGATGCCTACTATTGTCACCTTTATTTCTGGTTTGTATGTTTGTTGTATCTATATAGTTACTCAAGTTTACGAGCACAGTGTAAAGCTACTCTGACAACCCCGGCTGCGGTCTTATTTTGTGTATTGAATAATATTTGTGTACGATATGATATGTAAATACCTCTCGTCGGGTTAACGCATTGTATTTGAAGTAACATGTTATTGTAATAAAGATTGATACGCTACTTCTAGTTTCTAATTTGTAGATGTAAATTCTTTCTTGGAATTCTTAATTCTACTTATTTGGAAAAGCCTAGTATTTGTCCTTTTTTGTGTCGTATTTTCGCGTAAGTCGCTGCGCAGAACTTATCTTTGCAGACTTCTAAAACAATTAAGTAATTAATTTAATATTACTGTTGGAATTGTATAAAACCTGAGTGTCCATATGCATTTTATGATTGTATGTTTGTATGGATGTATTTTTGTCCAGGGATTTTCGGAAACTATAAGTGATAACTGTAATCATGTCTGAACTAGATACAGTATAGGTCTTAGAGAACAATGTAAGTTTCATCAAAATCGGTTTAGTAGTTTTTGAGATAAGGACAAGGTTTGATTTATGATACTTGTTTCATACATCAAATAAAAAATAAATAAACATAGAATAAGAAAGATGTATGTTTAATATTTATTTAAAGCAAGCATATGTTTCATTATCATCGTCATCAATTCATTGCCAATATATTATATAAGTACAATAGCCTAAATAAAAAAATCTTAGACTAAAATCCGGAATAATAGTTACGATATAATAAAAAACAAAATATTGTAGATTCAGTCAATTCATGCAGATACTTTTTATAAAATCTAGTCCCAAGATAGAACTTATCCTAAAGAGAGATCAATGTAGTTCAATTGCACATTGAAATAAAAGCGGATACCTATATTTAACAATTAAGATATTAATTTCTGATTGTTATCTTAAAATTGCGTATCAGTAAAATTGCCCTCGAACCCATTGAATGTTTACGTTTAGGTGGGAGAAGAATCTTTACTTAGTTTCGTATTATTATGAAATCCTTACAAATAATTTTTGTTATTCCTTGATTCCACCTTCTGTTTTTTTTACTACTCGTAAATAATGAGAGGATCTTCTGGTCTTTTAGTTTTAGCGTTTGATTGGACTCCTTCCACAGGAATTTCCATTAGCAAATCCTTGTACTGTTTATCCAACTCCATATTATATAACATCATTTCCACTCTTTGCATTCTATCTTCTAAATTGCTCAGTCTAGTCTCGAACTCTGTTATTTTGTCTTCGGAAGAGTTCTGACGTATGGAGTCCAGTTCATCGTTCAATGCTTTCACTCCAGCCAAGATACTTGTGTTACTGGAACTGCTTTCATTGGAAGTCAGTCTGGTAGTTCTCGGTGCGCTATTTGCAGGCTTGTTCTGTGCTGATACTCTCACATAGAACTCCGAAGCTTTAAACTTGGCCATTTCATCGGTCGTTAGAAAATACTTCACGACCTTTTCTACATCGTTTGCGTCTATGGCGTCTAGGACCTCTTTGAGTTTGGTTTCATATGTAGAGAGTAGAGTAGGTCTGACGTTCTCAATGAGGTTATTGTCTGGGTGCCAGAAGTACATGATCCTCTTCTCCTTGACGGCGAGGTAGAGTCTCTCCACCATGCCTCGGAAGGTGACGCTGATCTTGTTCCGCCAGTAAGTCTTGTCCTCCTTGTCCTGTTCTATCTTCCACAGGAACAGGGTCTTGATGTAGTAGCTCGCGATGCTTTTTAATTCGAGACCGTCGCGCAGCTTTTTGACCTGTAAATTTAAAGGAAAGTGTTACACATATTATTAGCTACTTTTAAATAGGAGGGCATCGCTGTCGAAATCCAATGGATGACAATGTTAATTCCAACAGTTAGTGAACGGTCTAAATAGTTTTACTTTGTTCCTTTATATCAATGTTGCCGTTAATTTTACACTTTTAATTATTCTCTCTCCACGAAGAACTAAAATAGAGCTTGATTATTTGTTTAGTCATGTTAATCTATGGTTGGCTCAACCACTATTATTACTATTTATACCAGTCGTATGGTAGTCTTGAGCGCCTCGCAGCCCTTCATCATCTCCCGCTCGTAGTCCTGGAAGGAGAGCCTCCAGGAGCGGTTTCTGGCGCCGCCGTCCTTCGCCCCCTTGTTGGGCTTCGGCACCACCAACCAGTCCCGCACCGTGCCCGCGCTCTCTACTGCCCTGGAAGGTATGAATATAAAACATTTTTTTACACAATACATGAGAGACAGGAATTTCAAATATTTGAATGTGGAGCAAGCCTTGCCTATAGGTACTAGAATAGATGTAAACTCTCATATTTAACCGACTTCAAAAAAGGAGGTTAACAAGTCTTCTGAAAGTCGGTTATTTATGATTTACGAATTCAGTTTTTATTTATTTTATTTGTCGTTCTACCATTTCATGTGTAACTTTGCCAAGAATATTTTCTGACTGAACATGAATGCTCAGGCGATTTAGAATTATATGATCGGTTTATAAAGAAACGTTACATGTATTCATTTCAATAATGATTTCATCATCATCATCATCTACGAGAGAGAATTTATGTAGCGTCAGTACTGCTTTTTCATAAATAACCTAATAGCAGAGTCATTAATGCTAACAATTTAAATAATGATAAGGTTTTTTTTGTTTTACATGTGATAGGCTCACGCTTGACTACAACTTGCCTGATGTTAAGCAACGTTGTAATCTACGATATTGCGCGCTTACCTTGAAGAAACCGGTTTACTCTCGACTTGAAGAACGACAAATTATATTTCAAGGGGAATAGAGACTCAGGCATAAAAAATATAATTCCGGCACACAGCGCCATCTAGCCCCACACTAAGCAAACGCTTGTGTCGTGAGTACCAGATAAGTACTAAGTAAATGAATAGAATGATAAGCCCTCACTTGAATCCCTCCGGCCACCGCGGGTGCATGAAGCGTATGACGGGGACGAGGTCTACGTCCAGCGCGAACTCCTCGTTCCCCTTGTCGTTGCGGATGTTGAGAGTGTACGCCGGCCCGGACTCCTTGTACGACACCAGGTATACGGTGCCGTTTACGTCCACCTGTCACACCAACATACATTTAAATATATTTTTATCGTAAGTGCAGTTTTCATTTACACCAGAGATAATTCTTCTTTCTCTTTGGTGTAGTATGTAGAAGAAGCGCCCGTAGCTCAGCTAGCGAAGGCAATCGCATTCGATTACCAATGTTAAGCAAAGGTCGATGCGGTCAGTTCTTGGATGGGTGACCGAAAAGTGGCATTCCATTTTGGGCACTTCCGTGGGTCAGATGACACTGATAGGCTACTTTTAATCTTGAAATAAACCTAGGGATCATAGGGAAGTCTTTGACGCCGGTATATATATAAATCACCAATTTATATTTATTTTATGTGTACCCAGGATTTCCTTTTGTGTGCTGTAGTCTGTAGTGTAGTCTTATCAGGTAAGTAGGTACCTAATACTTATTGTAAATAGGTACTATTCTAAAATTAAAAGAAAGTAAAATGAGTCGAATAATTTACCTACACTTCAGACTCTAGCACGTGTAAGATAATAATCAGATTTGGTCGTTTGATAAAATAATACATAATCTAGTTTTTATATTAGGTTATCTAGATACGACTGACTGGATTACATTGTGAATGGAGGTTTATTCTTATTCTGCTTACAAGTGTAGGAGTTTTCTTCGTCTGTAAAGTATCCTAAAAGCACTAGTATATTATACTCCTCCTTGGATCGTATTTCCTTATAACTGAGGGTCGTGAATCGCCCGCAGTTATTCGTTAGTTGAGTTCTATTGGGTAACACATCGTGGTGGGCGCACTACACCCACAAACTCGTATGGGTACCTATCAAATACAGCTTGCTTACCATCACACGCGTGTGTTGCTCTCACCTGTCCGTTGAGGTCGTTCATGGCCTTGGAAACGAGGCCGTGCATCCAGGCTCGGAACTTGTTCTGCAGGAGGTACTTGTCAGAGTCGCGCCAGTCGCTCGTCACCTTGTGGCAACTCTCCCAGTGTTGTTGCTTGTCTGTAATACATGATTACTTTAAGGGTGGGTAGAAAAGCTATAAGTTCCACAGTCTGTCGGTTTCATACGAATTGACTGCCCTTTTAGCTTAGTTGGTAGTGGCTCTGCCTTCTAATCTAGGGGCGCGGGTTCTATTAACGCACAACACAAGTAATTATGATTTTTAAAATTTGTAATCTCTTTTGTTGAGTCTGGTCGTTTCTATGTACATATAATAAGTATGTATTTACGAAGGAAAAGTATAATGTGTTATATCCGTTATCTAGTACTCATGACACAAGCGTAAGCTTAGTATGGGGCTAGATGGCGCTGTGTGATGTGACCAAAAAAATATATTTGTACCAATGGACGGACATCTCTTACGTGCAGCATCCTTAGAAACTAGCGGCACCGACCCTGTGTCCAGAGTGACGAAACAAGCTTTTATACAGTAGTTAGCCTGTGACATCGTCTGCGATGTTTAGAGACAAAAAAAGTTTAATTATATATTTAGTATCTATCAATCTACTGTACCTACTATTACACGTTGCGACAATTGAACAAAATAAATACTCTTTGGACTTACGATTATGATCATCATAATTCATTCTCCGCATTTATAATATACTACTCCGCATAACCATCATAACCGATCATAATTTTGTCTTTAAAAAATCCCATGTAACACCACTAACCCAAGTTATCAAAGTCGCTAGTGATCTTCATTCTCAAGAAGCTTTATTCTCATCATTCGTCATATCCAGTATAACCGATCATAATTTTGTCGTTAAAAATATCCCATCTAACACTAAGTACTACTAACCCAAGTTATCAAAGGCGCTAGTGATCTTCATCCTCAGGAAGCCGGGCTGGTCGTTCTCCAGCGCGATGTCCTCGTAGCAGATGGGCAGCTTGATGACGATGTCCATGTCGAACTCATCCACGCGGGACACCTTGATGCCGTCGTATACACTGCCAGCGTACAACACCTGGGAAACAGGGGAGCAGGGTTACAGTAATGTGCAAAAACTAGTATTTTTTTTAACTAGAACGGCTTTGTACCTGTCGATAGTTTGCCTGATAGTAAGCAAAGGCCTAAGATGGAGTGTGCTTACCCGATAAGAACAGATTCACTCTCGCTTTGAAGATCGCTGCATTAGGTATAGTGTGTGGGGAACAGAGAGTGATAAATCGTGTCTAATAATCAAAGATTGACATTACAATTAATGACAATTTTGTAAACTAAAATGAATTATCAAGAACCTTTCATCAAGTATTGTATTCCTCCAGATATATGTACCTAAATACCGCTATGTACGGAATCTTAGGCTCTGAATATTTTATTTATTTATCTTGTGTCGTAGAAATATAGGCAGCGAAATAGTATATGCGCTCGCTGAGAAGGGACTAACATAAAATACTCACGGTCTTTCACATTTTTTTATTTAGTGAGATATTGTTTGAAAAGGGATTTGGAAAAACCTGGGCGCCCACCATGATTATCTGCCCAAGAGAACTCCCCTAACGAATTAATTCTGCGGGGGAGTCACGACCCTCAGTCATGAGGAAATACGACTCAAGAGAAAAGAGAGATATTGTTTAAAAGAAACATCTCACCTGGTTACTGTATTTAGCGAAGAAGTTGCACTGCTCCTTCATCTTCTGCTTGACCTGGTCGAACACGTTTTTGAACACCTTCTGGGCGCGGCGGAAGTCGTCATTCTGAAATAACAAACATTAATGTGTAACTTGCACACAGTGTTGAAAGCTAAAGTCACATTGGAATGTTGACGATGCGGACGCCTATATGAAGAACTAGTAAAACCGTCTCGTACAGGACACTGGTGCCTTTGAGGGGTTGCTTTCAAAACGAGAAATTCAATGGATCTATGTGGAGCAATGCTTTCAATCAATCCCACTAATAATATAATTATTAAGTCGAAAGTGTTTACGGGTGTGTCTGTGTATGTTAGTTACTTCTTTACGGTCAAATAGCTGAACCAATTTGTACCTATGAAATTTAGTATGATGTTATGGAAATTTGTAAAACTTTTTTGTAGGCTACTTTTAAACTTTTATCCTGGAATAATGCGAGTAACGCGTGGGCGCCGCTTTTAGGTTTAAATTGGATAATAGACATAAAAATATAATTTAAGCATCACTAAGTAAACAGGCGAATGTTAATTTCAGTTTGTTTTAAAGAACCTTGATGGAAATGAACTGCTTGAACACCTCCGCCAGATAAGCGTCTAACTTCTGTTTTTTCGACATGGTCCGATCTTTGCAGGTTCAGCTCTGGAATATAGAAATAAGTACGGTTTGATTTGCAAAATGTCAAATAAATGAATATCAATGCGATCAGTCATTTGATGGGTACCTAACTAAAAAGTTCTATATATATATTTATACTCATGCATAGTCTCAGGGAATCAGATGACCGAATTAGTAAAAATCATGGAATACCGGACGGCAAAGCTTTGGAACACTTTACCGGAAGCTGTGTTTCCTGCAAACTACAATGCAGGGGTCTCCAAATCTAGAGTTAATAGGTATCTTCTAGGTAAGCTTGTTACATCCTAGGCTGCAGCAATGCTTAAGATCGGGCATCGGGCAGACTGAGTCAAACGTAAACCTATCCCACGTAAAAAATAAGCTTTTGGCTTATTGAAGCCGCCCTTGAAAGGTTATGCGTTAGTTTACTACCAATAACTCTGTATACTAAATTATCTTTTTTAATTAGTTAGTTTTGCAACTCACAACCTAATTCTCTCCTAACAAAATGCATACCTAATGCATTTTTATTGCTAACCGTGTCCATCCAAAGGTTGCCTGGAAGAAATCGCTTAAGGCGATAAGGGCGCCCATAAATTTATCCTTTCATGTGTTTCTTTCATGTTGGTGTCCAATAAATATTATTATTATTATTGTCATAGTAAATAAATCATAGCATGGATATGGATGAATCTCAGAATATCCTCTTATCTAAAATCATTGTGTGGACAGGATACAAAAAAGTAAGTACCTAGATAAAATTATATAATCCACGACATGTTAACTATTTATTTTCATGTAAGTATATAGACAATAGGTTGTTTTTATATTGTAACGTCGTAATATTTTAAAAATTAAATACGTGTAATACAGTCACCTACCGAATACCTAATGTTTTTCTAAATTTATATGTAGGTACCTTGATTCTTGGCACGAAATGTTCATTCTTTTCTAAATGAGTCGGCATAGGTTGAACAATTTTTTTATTACTCGTAGCTACTAAGAGATCGGGCCGTCTTATCGCCTTAGGCATTTTCAGTCAGGCAAACTAGGATGGGCAGAACATAAGAAGGACAGAATTAAATAAGATGTCCACAACACAAAATACAACAAATATAAAATGTGGATGTGCGTAATGTATATGTACTGCTTACCGATAAAATATTATATTTGGTATTATCACAGAATACATAATACAAGTACCATTACATATATTGAACGAATATCTTGTAAGCTTGCATTTAATACAACAGGTATTTTTATTATCGTTTAAGTAGATAATATCAACAATACATAATATATATGTTTAGTTACTCGAGCATGTACATAGGTATGTAGGGTGCAGTGTCGAACAATGAAACACCAAAAATTCTGGATCTCATATTTCTTTTGTTTTTGTAGAAATGAATTCCATTTTTTACAGAAAGGGAGTCTACTTATTTAGGTTAATTATAGCGTATATAGTTTCATTATTGAATAGACACTTAATCAATAAACTTTATTTTTTTTAAAAAGGGGAATTGTTTCATTGTGTCCACCTGGGTGTACACAATGAAACACCCTATGTTCAACAATGAAACACTGTTATTTACATTGATTTTATTGTGTTTAGTGTGGTTATTGGAAAAATAAATGATAAAAAAATATAAATTCAATCAAAACGTTTAATTAAAATGACAACACTTAAGTCAGACTATAATCAATCAACAGTTACCCATAATGTCTTAATATCTATATGGCAATAATGTCTTATGTAAGATTATTTAGATACCCACCCTATGAATATTAAGTAATAAATCACAAATATCAGATCCCATTTACTATTATTAATTAGACTAAAAATAAACATCAATTATTAGGAATGTAAACTTAACGTAACTTCATATATGGTGTCACGCGGACTGGGAAAACATAGAATGAGTTTCGGCTTTTTGTCCCATTTATTTGCGGAGGAGGAAGAATCATTTTTATCTCATCTGCATCTTTTATCCAAACTACAGGCCTCAGGTTTCTTCATAGCCAAATCGGGATGCCTCGATTTAAAAGATCGAAGCCACTCCTTTCCTGCCATTTCTTCGTTTTTCCAAGTTATGATATCATTCATTTTAGCCATTTGGTAGACAAGGCGGCGAACATCTTTACTTGATAAACCATAAAACTTCAATGCACAGTTTTTTATATATGTTTTGAGCGCTGCTTCTTGATCGTCTGTAAATATTTTATTAACGTCGTACCTAGTTAGGCGTTAATTTTTGACCTTCCAGCAAAACATCACTAACATGTTTATGTTTTTTTATATACCGAAACAATGTAGGATAACTCACATTACATTGTTTTGCGGCTTTTCTTAAGCTTATTCCTTTTCTATTCAGTTTTATTGCTTTTAGCATATCTTCAGAAGAATGATTTCCTTTCTTTCTTGCTGTTTTTTTTTGTACGCGCCATCTGAAGAATTAATGTCACATGAATGGGTGCCTACTAATTATTTATTATTATAAAACATGACGACTTATTATTATACTTGTATAAATATTCACTCCATAAAAGTTATATACTTCGTATCTAATGAAAAACTTTATTTTTAGGTATATAACACGATACGGTATAGAATTAAAAAATACCTACATAGTGGACACAATGAAACACTGTTTCATTGTATCCACCCTTGAACTGTGTCATTGTTGGACACCTGTGGTATTTTATAATAACCTCAAAAAATAATCTACCAAAATTGAACAATTTAATAGGTGATCTAGTCCACGTGAATCTATGATACATGTACAAAGCAACGCCATACAAAGAAAAACAGAATCAACTAAAGCATTTATTCAAAAAATCAATGAAAACAAGCAAAAAAACTCACTTTTTCATCAGAAATTCCAAAATTGCTCCGTTGACACGTCGTTTCACAAGCAGTGTGGACGATAACTGGGGAGGCGCGGGGGGTATAAGAGGCTGTCTGAACTAAACATACTGCACGATCTGGCAACGTTGCATTTCAAAAATATGGCGCTGTTTCATTGTGTACGACTGTTTCAACGTTGGACACTCGACCCTACTTAGGTAGGTATTTTATTTTAATCTAATCAAGTAAACGAGTATATGTAATTAAACAATGCTTACCACAATCTGCGCTAATTATAGTCTCGTAGTCCACTAGTATCTCAAACAAAATACAAATACAATTCGTAGGGAATTCAAATATGACTCAAGCGTCTACACTCGGGCTCACCTGGATTGGTCCACGCACGTATTAAATATCTTCAATAATATATTTAATATCTTCAAGAAGGATGGACGAAAGAAGTAGGTATATATAGTATAGTATAGTTCTCGTAATAGTTGGGATTTCCCCTTATAATAGCATGACGCCATCACTAGCCGGCTTCGCGAGTATATTCATACCACAGACTACTTTTTAATTCATACTGCCAAGTCTGCTGTCTGAATGAAATGTTGTTTTGCAAATGCACGGCACGCACACACATGCAAAGTTGGTTGACGTGTATTGCGCGAGTGATACCCGTTCTGTAATATTTCTCCCCACATTTAGATAAATAAGAATAGGAAGAATAGTTAAGTAGGTACTGCATGTGCTACGCGGATACACCCTATTAGGTATATGTAGGTACCTACTATTTATTGTATTATTATTTTGGGTAATCATGGAGCATACTTAATTAGTTAAGTATGGTCCATGCCTTCTTCTATCTTAGACCACAATTGATGCAAACCATGAAGCAATGAAAATGTATTTATTGTCAACACTTCAGTACATAGAAATTTATTTCTGTATTCATATAGGTACAGAAACAGTTGTTGTAAGTTATTTACACTAATTAAGTCAAGAATAAGTAGATAAGTAATTCGCCTCTTCTTCGTATTCCTCACGTCTAAGGGTTTTGACTCTTCGCAGAATAAGCGTTTTTCAGATCTCCAAATAAAAAAAGTAGTACTAAAAAGCACACTAGGTGTGCTACCAGTAGGTACCTAAATATATCCGTGAATATTTTGTGCATGAGGGGCCAAAATCAGGCGCGCTTGTGTGGCGCCATCTCCAAGCAACACTTGTTACTGAAATTAACGATGCTGGAAAATTGCTTATTGTTTAATTAGGGAAGTTTTCATTGCCAAGTCCATCGTGGTGGGCGCCCCTTCCACTGAAGACGCATGATCTCGGATTTTGAGGTCCTCAGATGTAGATTTCCTAATGATTTTTTCATGCTCTGTTATGCGTGTGCAATTCTACACTTGAATAACAACCCGGACTTGAATAACAACCAAGGTGCTTCAGAATGATGAGCAGACGCTTACACTCCGAGCCACACTCGCTTATGGTGCTTTTAGGAATATACAATTTTATTATGTTTCTGATTACAGAATTAAAAAATATTGTAAGTAGGATACATAATTATACCTACTTAGGTAATTTTTTTTCAGACTTTTAACTAAGTAGGTAAATTTTTTTTTCAATGTATAGGTAAGACATTTAATTTTGGTTACCTACCTATCTGTATCCGGTGCGGGCTATAAAATGTCGAAGATAATCCACTTAGTAAGTAGGTACTTATTTACTAATGTTTTGGTACTTACCTACTTGTTTATGTTCATTGTTATAAATGTTATATTCAAGAAATGAATAATGAACAATGCCATTCTGTCTGTGAATAGGTACTTATTCTAAGAAATAATACACTGATTGTTGATATTATCATTATATTTTGGTGCGCCTAAAATAAGTGGAACGGTCAAAGACACCAATAAAAGGGGTTCCCCCAAATAAGTTTTCTACCAAAATGATACCACTTCGGGCTCATGATACTTTCAAAGCTTTACCTGTGGCTTTACAAAGAAAACAATCACGTAATAAAAAAAAACAATAGCAATAACTCATCATAGTATTAGTTAATTAATGGCCATCCTACAGTGAAACCAAAAAAAAGCCTATAAATGGGACATATCTCTTCAGATAATTATTTTCCTACGCTATGAACAATTACGAAGTCCAACTTTATGGTAAGTAAAAGAAAAGTAGATTTACTACATATAGATTACTATTGACTTTATACAAGAACATACATTTGTTCCAACACAAATGCATATTCTTGTACATAAATATAAAGATGCAATACAAACATATGCTCAATTTAATAAAGCTTTATTTACAATAATAAAATATAAAAACAAGGGAAGAAAAACTAAACATACTACTTCTAACTACTACAAATAGGGGCACTTAGAAAATCTTTAGAAAAGCCTAAAGATAATCTAAGTGCTCCAGCCCACTACCAGAGGGCAGCGTGCATTTAATAAATAAAAATAAATATAAATAAATATTTCAGGACATATCACAATAATAATAATAACTAAAATTCTACGGTAGATAATATTTTTTGCACTGTGGCAACTTTACGGATTGTGTACTGCTACTGTAAAATATTATCGGGGAATCGGCATTCGGCGACGATGCCGGCCTTGAATCAAAGTTGTACTGTGGTTAATTTCTCTGTGGTTGTACTTATATTGTAGTCTCTTTTTACAACCATTTCATTTACTTACGGAATTTACGGATAAAATTACAAACAACAGCAGAGTTTATGAAATAAAGAATAAACATATCTATTCTACAGTAAACTTTTAGTTACCGAGAGACTGTTATCTACTAATAATACAAAGTATCTTTGAAAGTGTTTGTTCATTATCTACGGATAACTCGTGAGTACATTATTTATACATATTTATAATATATTTATTTAATTGTTTATGTACTTTATCAACTAAGTTCGTTTGTGTGGGTTTTTTTATTTTTGTACCTAGTTTAGTCCCGATAACTGCCTGACTCGCTTCCCGCGTTTTTAAAATTATTCTGAAGTACAGAGGTGATTTATTTAACCTGTGTAGGTAATAGACCTACAAAATAAAACCAGAATAGTTCCGCAACTTCTTTAATTATTCAATCCGCACCCTATAGGTACTATCACCATCTACTTTTAGCATGATGATGCGTCACTTCATTGCAGCGTGAAAGAGGAACAGCAAACCGACTCACAAACAAACACACTTTTACATCAAGATAATTATGTTTTTTTACACAGTAGAAACCACGCTACAGCATTATACTTTATTTTATACTGCAGTTGTTTATTGTTGTTTATTTCATCTTGTAACTAATTTTTCTATTTTATTTGCCCTTCGTTGTCGGTCGGTAGATACAAGCGTTTTATTTCCTATTTCTATCGATAATTTCCAAACAAACTATTGTTTAAATGAAGCCTATTAAATATTACCTTACCATCAATCATAATAGATAAAAACCAAGCAAGAAAGCATTATTTTGTGTTTTACAACAAACCATTGTTGTCCAAAAGGAAATATCTAGTCTACATGCAAAGATTATCAAATTTCAGTACAACCTATTACTCAAGTAGGTACATACCAATAAAAGGTAGCTGTAAAACTAGAGATACGTACACACAAAGAACACCATACATACTTAAAAGAGCACACAAGAATAACAAACAGATTATTCTCTGATCACATTTCAGTACCTCCTTCTTCCTGACATAAAACCTACTTTAAGATAAGAACAACGCACACATCTATAATAATAACTACGAGTTTGTTCTTTCATCAAATTTCAGTACATCCTGGTCCATATATAAAGCTAGATCTCCCCAAGTGAAGCCATGAATCGCGACGTAGCTCGTGGCCGTGACAGACGTGAGGAAGAAGCCAGCAGCTATTTGACAGCTGGCGCGGTGGCAGCGGGAGTAGCGGCCATCGCTGGAGGGGTCTACTGGTGGAGCAGGGGCGGTCGGCCACAGACTAACCAGGAGAACAAGGAACAGAAGAAGACTGGCGTTAATACACAGGTGAGATGAATATTTTTATTATATAGGTATGTACGACTTTCCTTTATTGGTCTGTGGTACGTTGTTGTTTTGTTTTTTGCGTTTTATTAACCTTCATTTGCAATTTAGATTTATAGGTTCTTGGTAATTTTTACGTAATTTTCGTATTTATTTTTGCGTATTAGTACATAGTGACGAGGCTCGGGTGAACTTAACATACTTATATGTATTATTAAGTACTTACTTGTTATTTGAAATTAAATAATCTTAGCTCGATGGTTTTCACACTTTAATTTTGTACAAACGCAACTGCAAAATAACCACAATCATTTGATTGAATCCGCTACTATTGTTTACAAATTAATTTATTTATTCAGAGAGCCACCATGCTACCAGGCGTAACATCCACTGACAATACAATATTACTTCTCTCTCTTTACGCCTCGAAAATTGATGAACATCCATGTACGGATGCCAATTCTATTCTATACGACGATTCTTATTCAAATCGTGACATTTGTACTATATCGTAATTTTAATAGGTACTTTAATTGAAATGAAACCTTACTGCAACTCTGCAAGTCTTAGTTTACTTGGAAGATAAGAAAACGTTGGTATTTGTTTTTTTTTTTTTTTTTTTTTTTATGTGGGATAGGTTTACGTTTGACTACAGCCTGCCTGATGTTAAGCATTGCTGCAGCCTAGGGTGTAACACGTTTACCTAGAAGATACCTATTAACTCTAGATTTGAAAACCCCTGGATTGTAGTTCGCAGGAAACACAGCTTCTGGTAAAGTGTTCCAAAGCTTTGCTGTCCGTACAATAAACGTTGAAGCAAAGCGCTGTGTTCGATACTTCGGCACTTCCACCATAAAACGGTGTCTACCTGCGGACTTTCTGCTTGTTCGGTTATAGAAGGGAGCTGAGGGAATCAGTTCATGTAGCTCCTCTGCACACTCTCCGAAATGAATTCGATAAAAGACCGACAGACTGGCCACCTTGCGGCGATGATCCAAACTTTGGAGTTTTGCCTTCTTAATGGTGGTTTTACCTACTAACCTCTTAGCTCGCGTCTCAATCGAATCCAACGCCTCTAGCTGGTATTTTGCTGATCCATCCCAAAGATGCGAGCAGTACTCCATGCACGACCGAACTTGTGCTTTATACAAAACAAAAACATCTGCAAAGATTAAAAAAAACTAACTAAGTTTTACTCTTACCCTGCAGTGGGTCTCATTAGGCTGATGATGATGAACTAAGTTATATTGGAACAAATAATTTGTTCGTTCCCCAGGCTAGAAACGAGCGCACTAGTAAACCGGAGCCAGCTGCAAGCCCCCGGCCTGCGCCCGCGCCGGCTCAGCCCGCAGACAGCACACACTCCGTGTCCAGCTACCTCGGCAACTTACTCAGCAGGATCGCCACTCCTAGTACTAGCAGGTCAGTGATATACACAGAATATGTAGTATCTTTGAATAACCTTTTATTTTTTTACTTAACGTCAATGGTAGGTAGGAGGACCAAAACATTAACGGACTGGAGACACATGACTGGCCATAGAAACAGAGGTCGCCCGCCAATGCGATGGGTTGAAGACATTCGTATAACCGCAGGGAGCACCTGGATTCAATCTGCGCAGGACTGGGACGAGTGGCGTACAAGAGAGACTTATGCTCAGCAGTGGGCGATAACACACTGATGATGATTAGTAGCGTTGTACTTTTAGATTAACTCATTTATTAAAAAGTCACATTACATTTGGGCACTTTTGTCGGTCGTATTCCGGGCTGTATATTTAGGTATTAATTAAAGTATGGCAGCCGTTAAGATAAGTCAGATGCCCCTCTTACGAACGTGATTTTTTGCGTCCTTACCATATATTACATTACTGTTTACCAAAGTTAAGCATACCTACGAGAACTACATATATACGATTTCATCAGGCTTTGTGTTCAAAAACTGGAATGCATTGAGTGTATCCAAGTTATTGTTTTATAGATTCTTTGACATCAGTATTAACTTTAGAAACCAAATCAATGTTGACACTCCTTCCCACAGAACAGAGAAAACAATGGATGTGGTGCTCGTATCTCCTGCCAGTGCCACAATAAAGCAGATTATCGCAACATTCGCGGCGGCCATGTTAAGTCGTGCTTAGCTACGTGAGCTAGAAAGACGTTCCGCACTCGCACAAAAAAATGTTTAAAAATAATTCATGCCTTGTTGTGCAATTATTACGTGTCAAAATGAAAGCAGGACGAATAATTTATCAAATGAAGTATAAGATAATATATTTTGTTTTACTTATGTGTAAGTTTGGCGACACCGGTACCCGTAGGTACTAAGTAGTTATAAGGGCATTTCCATTGTTTTCTCTATTTCGTGCTCCTTCCAGTTCCCCCGGCAGCAGCATGGCGCAGCTCCCGCCCCACATCCGGCAGGGCTCGCCGGCCCGCGAGCCTGTCCTCAACAACATCAACTCTCTGCTCGATGACATCTTCATCCGCTTCGTGCAGATCAAAGACAACGACTTCCGCCTCCACTAC
The DNA here is from genome assembly GCA_964023185.1 of Macaria liturata. Taxonomy (NCBI): domain Eukaryota; kingdom Metazoa; phylum Arthropoda; class Insecta; order Lepidoptera; family Geometridae; genus Macaria; species Macaria liturata. Next base: position 6,900,140 of record OZ026811.1, on the reverse strand, counting down.
AGGGTGTTTGACAAGGTGTTCCTGCATCTGCACCAGAAGATGAAGGAGGTGGATCCGTATTATAGGAAATATTCTAGTACGGTGAGTCAGAGGCTTATAATTTTTTTGTTGATATATTTAGATACTAGTGGCTGCTCGCGGCTTCGCTTGCATAAAAAAGTAAAACTTGCATTCCAAAAATCTTTTCTTAGCGGATGCCTACGTCATTACCTTCATTCCAAATTTCAGCCTAATCCGTCCAGTGGTTTGGGTTGTGCGTTGATAGATCACTACCTATATCAGTCAATCAGTCAGTCAGTCGCCTTTGAGTTTTATATAGGTATTTAGATTTTACTATACGATTATTGGTTATCCCTTCGGGGTTGCGGACGTCTAATGGCAGTTACTCAGTGTAAAAATCAATAGGTACTTTGCCAGATAAGGTGGATTGGGAGCCGAACCCAAAAATTGAAAACACAAAAAAATAACAACAATATCAACTTAAGATACATAAATGCTAGCCGAACCACAAACCTACTAAAAACAGCATGATATATATCTAAATCAGCTAGATATATATAGTCAATCAGTTAAAATATTCTGTTTGAGGTGTGATCAATGCTAATCTCGGAAATCGTTATATCCATTTTCTTAAACGGCAGGCATATTTAAAATAAATTGTTTGATGAGATTGTATCTCGTTACATTCCAGGTGCAATTCGCCGGCAGCCACTACGACAACCTGCGCATCAAGAAGCCGGACGAGTTCGACATGGATATAGTCATCGGCCTCCCTCTCAACCTCGACGCACATCCGACACCACACGACAGTGATATTATCATCGAGTCGAAATCCGCCGGATACGTGCAGCTAAAGATGGGAGTGCAGTTCAAGAGACTGCCAATGAGAGACGGCAACGAGTGGCAGAACAATAAAGCTGCTTACGAATGGATGGACGATACGAAATACCTTCAGCGGTCGAAGTTTCTAGACTGGTTCAAGGGTGTTGTGAATAAGGCATTGAACCAGTTCGAGTTCAGCGGAGTGCATCCCCTGTTCTATGTGGATGGAATGCCGTATGTCATCAAGAAGTCTGAGTCGGGGCCTGCCATGACGCTCATCATGGAGAATAGGGAGAGAGGATTCAAGTAAGTGATTATTCTTTTTCTCCGTAATGAAGCTTTGCTTTTAGGGCCATGCGATTTTGGAAAAGTTGCTTCTAATACGAATCAGGGCTGTCTAAATGATAAAACTTAGCAGTCGAATTAAATGGGCTAGTAATTAAAATAACTTTGATTAATATTTTTAATTTCAATCAATAATTTCAATAATTATTAAATTTGTTTTTATCAAGGCATTCTGATTCATTTATTTTGAGTTGGCATCATTGTTTTTATATCTACTATTTTTTACCATACATATCAGGTACCCCTCACGTATCTCCTACTCCCCCAGATTGGACGTGGACCTGGTCCCCGCGCTGAAGTTCCCGGAGTCCCGCTGGCCGCTCGGGCCCTCGTACCGGCAGATCCCCCCCGAGTGCCGCCGCGGGGACTGGATGGTGGTGGGAAAGCTCATCAAGAACGGCATCCAGCAGGACCAGAACAGGTCCTGGCGCATCGCACTGCACAACCAGGAGAGGGAGCTCATGTATAATACTGGGAACTTGAGGCAGGCGCTAAGACTTGTGAGTGTTTCTATTTTTTACTCATAACTTACAAAAGTAACCAATTCAGATGTTTTTATGTACTTAAGTCATTTTGGAACCTAATAGTGCGATAAGTGTTTTTTTTATAAAAGTTGCCAAAATGCTAATCACGTTTCATGGTCTCCAAAAACTCCAACTAAGTCACCCCGCTTAAAGTTCAAATAAAAAACACTAACAAGACACATATAGTTACTCTTGTGTTCGAAAATCAACAGAGATTTACCATACGGATAGCAAAGTTAGCCCCATAGCAACGAACATAAAATAATACCCTTAGTGTACCTAATGGAGGTTTTGTTAACCCAAGTTTTCTACAAATTGTGGAACTCCCTGCTTGACTCCCTGTACCCAGCGGAATCTAACCTTGCGATCTTCAAAGCGAGAGTGAATCGGTTCTTACTGGGTAAGCACGTTCCATCCTAGGCCGTAATGATTGCTTACCATCAGGCGAATTACGGTAAAGTGCAAACCCATTCCTTGTAAAAAAAATTAATGAAAGCTTTGTTTACTCTCTTCCAGGTGAAAAAGCTCCGCGACGCTCAAGGCATGAAGAAGATCGCCAGCTACTACGTGAAAACCCTCTTCTTCTGGGAGATCATGGAGCAGAACAACAAGCTGTTCTGGCAGAGGAACAACCCAGCCTTCCTTTTCAAGCATATGGTGAAGAAACTGCATCAGGCGCTTGTGGACAAGAATATACCTTACTTTTGGAACAAGTGAGTTTTTTCATGATTTTTGTCTTGTTTTTTCTCATCATCATCCATAGAATCCCTCCATTGGAAATAGGCTACTCCTTTGTATATGCCATCTGTGTCAGTCCTGTGTAGACCTCCAGTTTTTCTCATATTATGTCTATCGTAAACTCTTAGATTTGTTTTATATTTAATCGATATAATAAAAAAGGGAATACCAACTTAAAAGCTCCAAAACACGCGTTTCCTGTTTCGTGAGTATGCTAGTGCTATATCTATTAGTCATGTGAGGACGCATCAGTAACGTGCCCGTAGGAAATACGTTCGCCGTAGCCGGAATCGGCTTGGAAAGCATCATCATCATCAGAAAGAAAACACTTATCATGGCAGATTTATCAGAAAAAAAACACAAGTAAGAACATAATAAACAAACATACATAAAATCTGCCACAACATAGCCCCAACTCAGCATATAGCTGGTTGTGTGGAAGCAACCAGCGCTGGTCTTCCGTTGGGGCTGGCTGTGACGTCACGCACAAGAAGGCAGGCAAACAAACGACAAGATAAGACGTTTACAAAGAGTCATATACATCAGTAATCAGTATATCTAAAACTAAACTATATAAATAAATAACTACCCCATCTTGTCTCCCAGGAAGAACAACCTGCTGCAAGGCATCCCAGACCAGACTCTGTTCAAGTACGCAGCCCGGCTGGTGCCCCTCCTGCAGGTGCTGGAGTTGCCGCACCAGTGGCGGCAGGTGGCGCGCTACCTGCTCACTCAGGACGAGTTCCGGGACTACAACGCACGCTTCTTGCATATTTAAACAATCTAGGATATTGGTGCAGGTTCGCAAAACTAGAAATAGAACTAGTGAGCAATTTTCCGGAAACTAACCAAATTTATTTTAGTTACAAATGTTGGCGCCATCTCCTAGCAACATTTTGTTACTAAAATTAATTTTATTAACGAATGTTGGTGCCATCTCCTAGCAACATTTGTTACCTACTAAAATTAATTTTATTAACGAATGTTGGCGCCATCTCCTAGCAACATTTGTTACTAAAATTGATTTGGCACTGGAAAATCGCTCATTGATTGGTAGCTTGGATAATCATCCATTGAAAACTGAGATATTAATAATAGTTACCATATACGAGTATGTCATGTCATTTCGACAATGATATGTATGTACCGTTATGATTAAGTAACACATAAAATGACAATATACCGGAACAACTAGCAGGCACAATTGGTGGTTATGATCAATATCTTTTTGCCAATCTGTTTAACTTCCGAGTTATCTGTTTTATTCCAATTAATGTTTTTTTGAGTCTGTAATTTTGAAATGCATGTTTGTTAGATTTGATAGAGTTATAGAATTTATTATGATTATTGTGGAGCTATTATGATTATGATGGGAATACTGTCGTTAAAGACTTAAGGTCGTTCGTTCGATTTTATGTTAGTTACAATACTTATAATATTATTTTAAGTTTCATAATGATTTCTTGTTTTTTGATTATACATAGGTACGGGAACCACGTCCACTCATCAATTGATAGAAGTCTGGAGGAAGGCAGGATATGATTAGAATCAATAAATTTGCTTTATTTTGACTGACTCACTAGGTGTGTTATAGATAGATATTATTTTTATGTAAGTACGTACCTACGTGTTTTTTTTAGGTTGTCGATTTTAGTCGAAAGGTATTCGAAGATGCTATGATTGTGCCTTAACTAGTTTATAGTCTTCTGTAGAATTAAGCTGTGTTATATGATTAATGAATTTGGATATTTAAGTGTACTAATTTAAGATTATCACATGTTTTAAATGTTTTTCTATTATAATGATGACTTGATTAATGAAGTGTAAGCTTAGTTAGAATTTTAAGTACATTTTATGAAATGTTTTTTTTTCATTTAGCTATATTTGGTTTTATTTAGTTTTATTAATTTCGTTAAGTTTATAGTCTTTATATTTTAATCAATAAAATAACATTAAAGTACAACACATTTTGTTTTGTTTTTATTATATTCCAATAGTTTTGATGCCATAAATAAATAATCTTTTAGAAGTGAATTAAAGTAATTAAGCAGCATTTAAAACCATAAAATTTACCAAAATATAATAAATTAAGAGACTTTTATACGAGGTCTTATTTAATCCATACACGCAATCAACGCACAAAATCAATGTCACAATCAAAATTCATAATATTGACAATAACTATCAACAATTTCGTACCAAAACCCAAAAGTTACAAAAATACTTTCAAATTTGTATGTTAAATCAATCATGTACATATCTTTTTAATTAGTAGTGATATAAATTTAACCCGTGGTAGGTGTAAGAGATGGGTGGTCGTCGGCGCGACCCGGCCGGGCCTGGGTTGTCCGGCGGTGGGGACGATATCGGGAACCTGGTGGGAGGTGGCATTGTGGTGGGTCTGGTGGTGCTAGCCCTGCTCTGGTACTTCAGCGGCTGCAGGAGCACTCGCAAAGCAGGTGGGGCCAATCACCAGGTTGGCGCACCTTATAAATGTTCCTGCAAAGACGACGCACCGGTAAATCTTATTGTTGCCGGAATACGATCGTGATTTTCCATCTTTTCCAAAATTTATGGCATGATGTCGTTATCATTATCACTTGCCTATATAACAATTTATGCCTTGCCTATATTATTTAGCTATTTAGGCTATTTAGTGGTATTGATGGCATAAAGTCTTTCTCTGCCAGCTGTGGACAGATAGGGTAGTAGGCCTCTCTCGATGTGGGCCTCTCCCATAGATATCAGAAAAGAAGCCTTTATCGATATTCGGCAACTGGCACTAAAAAATAGTTTGGCCACATTTGGTCGAAATTGTGTCTAAACCTACAATAGGCCATACTATTAGACGATCTTAGATTATATTGGATTGATATTTTCGCCTTTATTTCGCTTATACAACAAGCGTTTTGTGTAGTTGATTTAGTATGTTCATAAGTGTTATTTGAAATCCGGTTAAGATTCATATTCTTTACTTCACCTAACGAATATCTCTTCCATTTCCAGTGCAAAGTAAATAGAAATAAATTACGCCACTAAGCGTGCGAAAAACCATAAATAGCGTGTTTTGCTGGAACACCTTCTGAAGAACTGAAAATTTAGGTAAGTTCCTGCTTCTATAAGTTGGCTTTTTCAGTACGAACTACCGACCACAGAATTTTACACTGACATGCTTTTAGTTGTTTTTATCATAGGGAGTAGTGTATTAGTTTAGCCATTGAAATTAAATGAAAATTAATTCTTTTGTACATATAAATCACTCGTGTACACAAGAACCGAAAATATTCAAGTAATCAAAGACAACACCATAGAACCTCTACCAGCCGAGTCACCGCCTTCTTTGAGTCGAAACGTCGCTATAGTCTTTCAGAGTCTTGTCATAATCAACACAATCAACGCCACAGAAATGCAACAAAAATATCCAAAAATATTTATTTTATAAAAAAATACAAAATAAATTTGGCGAGTACAAAATTGGCAAGACAAAATTAGGAGAGTTTTGTGTGATGAGTGGTAGAAGGAAAGACAGAGATGGGCCGAGTATGTCCGGTGGTGGGGACGGAGACCTGCTGCCGGTGGTGGGAGTGCTGGTGGGTGTGGGCATCCTGGCGCTGCTGTGGTGGCTGTCCAGGGGCAGCGGCAAGAAGGAGCTGCCTCCCTGCCCGGACTTTGGCGCGGAGGCCTGCACCTGCACCAAGTTCCCCATGAATGTGGTGCGTATATACACTGCACCCACGAGGTGGAAACATTGCCTTGTGTGCTTGCAGACACTGCTGGACAATGAGTCGTTGTTTTTACTAATGAGGGACTTGGAGATTTATTTTTTTAGCAGTTATTAAGGTGTACGAGCATGCGATGTTACGGCGACAACACTATAAAACTTACTGTATATAAGCGCCAAATGCTGATGGGATTAAGCCTATCTCGAGCTGTAAAGAAATTAATTTAAAAATTGTTAATTGCAGTGTAAACTCCACAAACGATGCAAGTTTCTAGACTGAACTCCATGCAGAGCTACAAACAGAACAATACAATAGTCTATAGTTCAGTGACAGCAGACGTCAGTCAGTTTGGACAATTTAAACTGACTTTATATTTATTTGAAGAAAAATATGAAAAATATAAAATAGGAACATGAATTTACCAAACGATTCATTGGACGATGACCCAGGATCCAGTAGCGGCGAAATATTTAAACCTGTTGTTTTAACTGAGAATGTGCGATTGGTAAGTACCTATAGTGAACGGCTTGTTCAATAGACGTGTAATTTATATGATGTTTTCTCGTTTCGTGATGTTAATTGGTTCGTTTCTGTCACGCAGTGAAGAAGCAGATGTATTAGCAAAAATCAAAGCGAGAGAAAAGGCCAGGAAACGTAAAGCTCTACTCGATAAATACTGCCAGAGTACTCAGACCGACGACGAAGAGGAGGAGTTCGACTGGACGCCCTACTTGAAGGCGGGCGCCGTGCTGAGCTTGCTGCTGGCCACGCTGGTGTACAAGTACTGGGACCGCATCATGATATACCTGTACGGGGACCCGTGCGCGCCCAAGCCGTGCAAGATGCGCTGCAAGATGAACAAGCCGTCGTGCTGCCCGGCGCCACCGCCCTGCCCGCCGCCCCCGCCCTGCCCCTCGCGACTACCCAAGAGTGGCATGCCGCCCTGCCCCACCGGCCCGGCGCCCTGCACGCCGCCGCCCTTCTGCCCTAGACAGGTCAATTCCATTATTAATTATCTTGATTAGTCACGAGTTCATACAACGAACCATACAACAGTTTATATCAATAAATCCTTAGTAGTGTAACATCGTAAAAGATTAAAAACATTTTATGCAGGCACAACGGCCATTATAAAACTTTTTGCTTTTGTTGAAATTGTTAACTACCACGAGCGAAGCACTGAAATACAGGAAAGAGATATGAATAGAGAAATAATTTTTACTAGATTTTTTAAATTAGTAGGTAGTTTAAACTTATGAAAACTTCTGAGAAATACATTAGCACAGAATGCATATTATTATACACCTATAAGACCCATTTACTCTACTACTATTATACACAGTTATCCATTTTTGACCCTAAATGCTTTTTAAGAGTCAGCTGATTCAAATGTTACTTTTCCATGTAATATCTCCAGGTGCCGGAGGTGCCGTGCCCGCCCCCGCCGGTGTGCCCGCCGCCCACGGTGTGTCCGCCCAAAAAAGGCTGGTGGTGGCGGCTGACGGGAGGCGGAGACAAGCCTCCTCCTCCGCCCAAAAAGCCAGCTCCGCCGCCCTGCGACCCCGACTCCCCGCTGCCTCCATGTGACGACAACGATTACAAAAAGTGTGATGTCAAATTCAAACCGTGAGTAATATATTGCACTTTAACTTGAGGACAGGGACATTACGTACTTGTGGCCAATAAAGAAACTTTTTGACCTTTTAGCGTCAATTTCATCGCGATGTTTTCCTGCACCGCTAAGCAAGTCTGCACAACTTGAAAACGGGGGTGCGAATTCTACTTGTAAGTGACTGTGAACATGACAGTATTTTTTACGATCTTCATAAACCTTGTGGTCCTTCTTTATATAAACAGAAATTTGATATCTGGCCCCACACTATGTAGCCCTACAATTTTTTTTGTTTTATTTTGGTCCCTTTTTACCGACTTCGATAGATATTTTTTCAAGAAACCGGCTTTGTGGATTTGTTGTGTTTCCCATAAAATATTTTTACCTATACATGTCTAATTGTGACATTTCTGTTGTTTCAGTGAAAAATTAAGGTGGAAGACGTAATAAGCTATAGTACTTTGGCGTGCGATCGTCTGTCCAGTAAAAATGTTCGACATAAGTAAATTATTGTTTAGTAGCGTTGTGTTGTTTAATAAAAGATATATTTTTATGAAACAAAATATATTTATTACCACCTTCGTTTTACAAATTACCTTTTAACTGCCTCTGTTTAACTGTAACTTACATTAGTTGGGTCGCAAAAGTCGCGAGATTTAACAAAATGTTCCTATCCGTTAGTGCCTTATAAAACAAAGGAACGTTAGGAGATATTTACAAGAGCTTACATGTCCCGCGGGGCGACTGAAATACCTTCATTATATAATAATAGTGGACCTAGTAGTGGACTATTACACAAAAAACGGATTCTCATGGAATAAGTTATATTGATTATGAAAAAGATAAAGTTCTTCGCAGAAGAAAACTAGTACATTTTTCTTTCTGCTGTCTTTGCTAGGTCCATGAATTTTCACTTTATTATATTCGTCGTTCACAACCATAGGTATAAGGGTAATAATTTCGCATAAACCTTCCATGAAAACCGTCTTAGATAAAAGCAGAAAATATACTAACATGAATTGTTACATGAGCATCCACTAATAAAAAAATAACAATATTAAAAAAAAACTTTCAGAAGACTTGATAACTTCGTCAAGAAGCATTACAGTCGCGTCGCGAACAATTAACTTATAATAATAATACCTTAAAATCTAGGTATTCTGAAACTGATATGCTTAATGCGGTATTACTTCACTTGCCGGTGAATTTCATCGGCATTTTGTCGATTTCATACCAAACATACATGTGAAACACATTTTAAAAGCAAAGTATTGTTTGTATTTTTATTGAATATCCTACTTCTCAAATAAGTTTTAATATGCGAAGAGACGAATTACACTATTTTTAAGCTGTGTACGTATCTTTTAAAAAGAATATTAAATAATAAAATCAGCTATTTGAATAACATAGCTTCAGTATGAAATCGAGAAAACGCCCAGCTCTGGCAAGATAACAATCACTTCTCAAATTTGAATTTGACTATGAAATGAAAAAGTGAATTATGCAACAACTATCACAAGTAATATATATCACTCTGAAATATGTAAAATTATATTTTGGTATAATGCAAAAAGAGTCAAATACAATGCAATTTGAACCACAAATTAACTGCAAGTAAAATGTTTATAATTAACGTCTGTTTACAGAAAGTGTTTGACAGTTATCTGAATAACTGCAAAATTGTAAATGGAAGAAATAATTTTGTATACATTGTAATAATAATAATTGTGTTATCCAAGCCAGTAATAGGCAATCAACAATATATAAGTAAGCTAAACTGATAAAAGATTATTATTTTCATATTGCCAATATTTACTGCAGTCATCAAACGCTTTCTATAATAGTACAGACTATAAAATTTAGTAATATATTTAGCTACAAGGTGCCTATATAAAGGTGTGAATATATTTAACAACTACGTTTGTAAGCGGATACTGAAACAAACTACCTCTTGCACTGATTCAAAGATATAGTGGCATCTCTGTCACACGTATAGCCGTGGGCATAGGGCGAGAGGGAGACGAAATAATGATTCTCAACTCAACTGCACTGGAAAAATCTTGCATATTGCACTGGTGAAGACTGGTAATAAAGTTTGTAGTGTTCTGGAAATATTATTTTTATTCAGGAGAGTTGAATATTCAATCAAAGACCGTCTGAAGCAAAACCCGCAGAAGCGACACTGTGGTCACATGTGAAGAAAATTTTCCATTATGTTTTATATTTTGACTTCATTGGTCATAAAAAAACTCTCAACCAGAGAGACTTCTAACAAAAATATTTGTATTTTTCTTCGTATATCTTAGACCAAAGCTTTTGCTTGCCATCGGGCAAACTATGGTCAAGTGCAAACCTGTTTTAGTTTAAAAAAAAGTATATCTTTGAATCAGTGTAAGCCAGATAACAACCAGTTAGCTCTAGCGTACTCAGTCTTGTGTCCATAGAACAGAATTGCATCGTCTAACAATAGACTACTACTTCGTATTATAAAAGCAAACGCAGGTCTTTCTTGTACACGTAATATGTGGAGAAAATATTGCACATCAAAAATAAATATTTAATAATACCTTTATTTTATATTTGTTTCTTACTAGAACTACTACTACTTGCATACTTCGAAATTAATAATTTTCAGACAATTACCTCTTCCTTATCATACAAGATAATTAAGGCCAGTCAGTTTTAAAGCTTTAGGCAATCAATTAAAAAAGTGTTTTTTTTTACAAGTAATGAGTTTGCGCTTGACCGTAATTCGCCTGATGGTAAGCAATCATTACGGCCATGTTCACGGATAGTTGCAAATAAATATTAACATTACACAGAATGTTGTATTTAAAGAATACATTACAAAAATTATGTGCAAATTTCCTCCACATAATGAATACGTGTATAACACAGTATTCGAAGACCTATATAGTATATCCGCATATTCGCTTGGACGGACACATAATTGCTCATTGTTTGGGAAACAAACGATAAAGGACCGTATCAACACTACGATAATGACCAAATTAGAATGGCAAGTGTCTCGTAAACTGGAAACTAATATTTTGGCACTGCTCTTTGACAGAATTAGTCAACAATATATTTTACGTGATCACGCAGTTTACACATTTTATTATTGGGACCAATTCGGTTTTATGTCACTTTATTTTTACTACCTTACGAAAAAAATTTAAAGGCATTCTAATGAATAAACTAAACATGTTGAAATAGTTGTAACAGAATCGATCCCATTTATTAAGTGAGGTTTTACCGAAAATATCCATTATTTCCACCACTCCCGTATCCAATACCCTGGCTTCAACAATATAACTACGATTTTTTTCTAATTAAAAATAAATACTATGACGTTATAATGATGATGAATAAATACATGTAATACTGTATTTACAAAAATATGTGACTATTCAACATATTTATCTAGTGTCATCTGAAGGTTTCGTGTTATTGAACACTTTATACTTCTTCTTATCGAATGAGAATGGCCAACTCTGGTGTCGAGAGTTAATCAAGCCGATATACTGAAGTAAATTTTTATATTGAAAGACTTAAACTGATATTATTGCACTTTTTATGATTCAATATACATATATACTATTTCTCATACACTGGTTCAGCTTTCTAGACGTTACTGTTTTGAAAGTCTATCACTGAAAATTATGGAACACCAATAACAGACAAGTCACTTCAATGGCGATCTGTGATTGGCTGCCAGCAAGGGTCTTATTAAGAACCACTTGTATAAATAACTATTACGTCTTTTTACATGTGTTAAGACCACATATATAATAGCTGCAAAGCCACAAAAACGTTAGCAATAAAAAATAGAAACAACAATCAAATATTAACTTAGTCGGTTATTATAATAACCGACTATATTAATATCAATCCACTACAAAATGAAGAAGGTTCAGCATTCACCTGAATGCTATTTTTATTTGCCATTTTAAAATTATCTTGGCACAGTTGCCAATTTTTTGCGGCAACAACATTCTTTTATAAGTGGTATTATCGAATGAAACCCCATAACGTCCTGATACGAGAGTTCAATATCACCAAACGTCCGATAACACTTATCTACGAGTTTTGTTCGATCATAGTTTGACACATGGATGTTTGTACATTGTGGAGATAACTCAGTAATAATAACTGAGAACAGCAGGGGACGAGGATATAGCATGTTATTTATTTTAAACTAGATGGGCTCACGCTTGACTACAACTCGCTTGATGTTAAGCGACGTGTATCTACGATCTAGCGCGCTTGCCAAGAACCAAGGCGTTTTATCTGATACATTGGTTAAACTTTGCTCTTTTCGTAGTACTGGGATCTTTTATAATCGGCTCCCGATCTTATTTTTCACTGACTTTCATTGCACTTATCGGGCTGGAAGAAACAATATTTAGAAGATTATTCAAGTATCACAAGACAAACGATTATGTATTGTATTGTATTTTCCCTGCCGCGCCTCTACCCTCGCCCCCTTGTATAGCACAGTGCCGAGCACTGGAGGCTGTAACTTGGAAGCCATCATGTATATTTTAAGTAGATTTAATTATATTATCCCTAATCCGACGGAGTTCAACACATACTAGACACGTTTCGAAAGACTAGCAACGTGTCTCGTTTACATAAAGACATATAACTTCAGGACGAATTTAACCGATCAATATACATAGATGGATTTAAAAGTAGAAATAAATTTAAAGAAATAAAAATATAAGGTACTTTTTTATAAGAAAAACTATTAAATAACTCAATCTATGACTTTGTCGATGCCAAAACGTACTATTTATAAGTTTTAGAAAATAAATTATAATATGCAAGATATATTATATTATCTGTAGAAACTTATTTTTCGAAATCGGCCCGCGAACCTACGAATATAAAATTATTATGACGGAAATAATATTATATATAAAAACATACACAATTATTTACATCATAAGTTACGCGTAACTGGCAAGTACTAATACTGTATATAAATTATAAGTTGTAACGGAACGTAAGCTAAACATCGATTATAATATACAGGCGCGTGTGACGTCATCACTCAGTGTTCTATACACCACTACATACATACATAGTTGCAGGCTGCAGTCACCAGCAGGCAGTACCGGCGCTATGTGTGACACACAGCAGTCAAGTATCACTGGTCATTCACAACTCTGTAGTACATCGAGTTAGGTGTAGTAACGTCAGTCCCGTCTCGCTGGCCGCTGTATGTGTGTGTGTCGCACGGCGGTGGCAGTGTGGTCGCCGCGCGGTGCTATCGCTACGACTTCTTGTCGAAGAGCGGCAGCTTGGAGCGCACGGCGCCCTCGCACACCGCCGGGGGGCGGAGCGCCGCGCGCAGCCGGTAGCGGTGCCCGCGCGCCACGCGCTCGCACGTGAAGTCTGCGCCCTTGCGCTCGAAGTATTCTACTATCTTGGAGATCTGGGCGGAGCGCACGCGGCGGGACGGACCCGCGTCGCAGCAGGGGGACTCCGAGCCTGTGATGGAGGCTGCGTCGTCCGAGCTGTCCGTGTACACCGAGCCGGCGCGGCAGCAGCAGCGCTCGGAGCCGCGCCACCACAGGCAGCGGGGGCACGCGCCGCGCCACTCCTCCTCGCACGCGACACTGAATATCCCAGACTCGCATGAAGCCCGCCGATGTAGCCGCGCACCCGCCGCGTCCAGCGACGCGCGCCTGGAGGGAGCCGGGCTGGAAGGCAGGCTGGCGGCACGCTCGGGCGGCGACGTCACCTCGCACCAGTACGAGCCGGAGGGCTCCAGGATCTTCTTGACACCCCTGTAGGCGTCCAGCGCGGCGGCGGCGGGGGCGGCGTGCGAGTCCCGCAGCAGCATGATGTGC